>VDFB02319917.1:206507-300493 GCA_007258455.2 Sequoia sempervirens
TATATATATGTGTGTGTGTGTGTATATATATATTTCAATATATATATACATATATTTACATATATATATACATATTCAATTTATCCCCATGAGATTATATACATGTATATACATATATTCAAAATGTATTTTTTAAACTTACATGTTTATTCTATCCATTTCATTTCCTTGTTCAAATTGTATTTCAAATTCATCCAAAAGAACAAACAATGTAATTGCTTTTCATACAATATTTGTATTTGATGGGTTGAGTTTCTTATTCAATTTCATTGAATATCAATTTTGAAATAGACAAGGTAAGAGAGAATGCACTAATTTGTTCTTTCCACTAATTATAATTCTCACACTTAATATAAATACAATTTGTCAACTTTTTCAAACATATGTAGATGTCATGATCTACATTGGTATGTGAGATTCCATATTACATTCTTGCTTACCGTGGTTGTTTAGCTAAGCGTGCCTACCTCAATCAAGTTCTCATCCTTCAACCTGCCCCTACACACACATTCTTACACTTGCCCACTTATCAGTAACATTTAACCAATAATCTTATGAAATAATTTCTTAAACTAGAAAATTACATAATATTCATTTTCAATTTCATCATTGCATTTTATCAAATCCATAAATAAATAAAAATGATAAACTCCATTTTTCAAATATTCCAATTTTCTCATCATTTTAAATGCAAGCAATGAAATTGAGATATGATATCCTTCCCCAAAGAGACATTGTCTCGATGTCTTGATCAAACAAAATTGTTTCACATATGTTCATCAAAACATATTGTTTTCAAGCCAAAACATCATAGCATACCAATCCAAAATATTAGGTAACAATATAAAGATAATCATCAATAGTCTATCTAGGAAAGAAAATGAGGGAAGGAGCATTCTATCTCCTCTGCATCCTCCCATGTAGCATTGTCCTCATGATACTGATCCCATTGGACCTTTTATTGAATAATTTCCTTATTTCACAACTTGATGTTGCGTCTATCCAGAATTCTATTGGGCTCCACCAGCACCACTCCTAGATCCTCCACCTATAAAGATTTCCAATCTAGTATATGAGACGCATTTGGGTGGTATGGTTTTAGAAAATAAACATGAAACACATTATGAATTCGAGCTCGAGCAGGGGGTCAAGAAAGTTTGTATGCAATCGGTTTAATTACTTCCAACACATCAAATGGGCCCACATATCTCGGAGCCAACTTGGATGACTTCTCAAAGGTAATAGAACTCTTATGTGGCTTGACTCTTAAAAAGACCCTGTCCCTGACTGAAAACTATCTAAAGGTTCTATTCCTGTCAGCATAGCTCTTTTGTCAATCTTTTGCCTCCTTCAGTCTGCTCTTGATAAGCCTCATCTGCTCTTCCATCTCTTTTAGCATTTCAGGACCCACTATGATCCTATCTTCCAATTTGTCCCAACTAATGGGAGTACGACACTTTCACCCATACAGAGCCTCAAAAGGTGTCATACCTAAGGATGCATGATGGGAGTTTTTATAAGAAAAATATACCAGTGGTAGGTACTCTTCCCATTTGTACTATTGATCCATACCGTATATCCAAAGGAGATCTTCTACTACTTGATTCACTCTCTTAGTTTGATCGTCGGTCTAAGGATGGTAGGATGAACTAAAGTTTAACTTAGTCCCCAATGCTACATTCAAAGTTTTCCAAAACCTTGATGTCATTTGTGCATCTCTGTTGGATATAATGGTCTTTGAAACACCATGTAAACAAAAGAACTCTTGGACAAATTTATTGGCCAAGGTCAATGATCCATCCTTAAGGTTCCCTGGAATAAAATGTGCCACCTTAGTCAACTTATCAACTACCACTAGAATGACATCATGCATGTTCTTGCTTAGAGGTAACCCTTGTACAAAGTTCATGTTGGTCACTTTCCATTTATACTCAGGTATATCATGGGGATAAAGGAGCTCAATTAGATGCATGTGCTTTGCCTTGACTTGCTGACACTCCAAGCATATGGCTACGTATTCCACTACGTCCTTCCAAATTTTTGGCCAAAAGTATAAGGTTTTCAATTCTATGATCATCTTTGTAACTCCAAGGTGTCCAAAATATGGTATGTTATGAACTTCTTCTAGGACCAACTTTCTAAGCTCTCTAGAGTCTGGAATATACATCCACCTTTGGTATCTTAAGATACAATCTAATTTGAACTCATACCCATCGAATCAATGGTCTGACACATTCTCTTATAAAGCCTTTTCCACCCTCTCGTAATGCTCATCTCCCTGCAAGTATTGCATCACCTGTTGCCTCAAGTTGGATCTCGTAGAGGTCATGGCTTCCAAATGTCTTCTTCTACTAAGAGCATCTGCCACCTGGTTTTTCTTTCCTTTTATATACTCAATTTCAAAGTCATACTCGGTAAGGAATTCTAGCCATCTCCTCTACCTAGCATTGAGGTTTGGTTGAGTAAAAATATACCTTAATCCCAAATGATTTGTTTTGAGCTCAAATGGATTTCCCAAAAGGTAGTGCCTCCACATTTATAAGGAATACATTATAGCTACTAACTCTAGATCGTGTGGTGTGTAATTTACTTTGTGTTGTTTCAGCTTCCTAGATCATACACCACCACTTGCCCCTCTTGCATTAACACTGCTCCTACTCTATCTCCTGAAGCATCCATGATCACTGAGAATTGACCATTGGGATCTAGAATAATTAGCACTAGTGCTACTGTGAGTTTCTCCTTTAGGAGTTGGAAAGCTTGTTCACATTTTTCAGTCCACTCAAATCTCTTACCTTTCTTTTGAAAAGGCGTTATCGAGGCTACTATTTTAGAAAACCCTTGCACAATTTTTTTGTAATATCTGGCAAGGCCCATAAAAATTTGCACCTCTGTCACATTTTGAGGCATCGGAAAATCTACAATTGTTTTTATCTTCTCAAGATCCACAGTGACTCCCAGGACTGAGATAATGTGGCCTAGGTAATGCACCCTATCTTGATAAAATGAGCACTTGGATAGCTTCCCAAAAAGCTTATTTTCCCTTAGATGTTGTAAGACTATCCTCAAATGTCAATCATGTTCCCATGTTCCTCAATAGACTTGGAATAAACCAAAATATCATCGATAAAGATTAGGAAAAAATCATCCAAACAGTCCTAAAACACATTGTTCATAAGGTTCATGAAAGTTGTGGGCATATTGGTCAACCCAAAGGATACAACGGTGAACTCGTAATGTCCATATTGAGTTTGGAAAGTTGTCTTTGGAATATCCTCTTCCTTTATTCTCAACAATGGTAGCCAAACCTGAGATCTATTTTTGAGAAAAAATTTGATCCCTTCATTTGATCAAATAATTCATCAATCCTCAGAAGGGTAGAAATTCTTGATGGTCGTCTTGTTAAACATTCGATAATCAATACATAGATGCAAGGTTTCATCCTTCTTTTTCACAAAGATAATTGGTGCTCCCCATGGTGACACACTGGGCCTAATAAGCCCTTTGTGTAATAGCTCCTATAACTGGGCTTTCAATTCATAAAGCTCCATGGTGGTCATCTTGTATGGAGCCTTAGACTGTGGCTTAGCTCCTGGCACTAAGTCGATGGAGAAATCAAATTCTCACTTCAGAGGCATCTAGGTGAGATCTTCGGGAAACACATCTCGAAATTCCCTAAGAATTGGATAGTCATTAAGGTATGGTTTCTCATTGCCAGGCTCACTAACATGCACAATATATATGACACAACCCTTCCTCTGAGCTCTCTTAAGCTACATAGCTGAGATTTGTCTAAGCTCTAGGAGTCGTTGTACCCCATGTACCTCAACTGGGTTCCCATAGTCATCCATACAACTCACCATCTTATCCTCACAATTTACAATAGCCTTGTGCTCAGTCAACTAGTTGATTCCTAATATTTCATCATAGGATCCTAATGGTGCAACATAAAGGTTAACTTGGGTCATGAAGTTGGGAAGTTTTGACTTGCTACAAAAGAAACATGAATCTACTTCCTACTCTGCTCGATTCCCATACTGAATAGACCATGAATTTATCATATATCCAGGTCAAATGGGTAGCTTATAAATCATTCTAGGGTCTATGAAACACTTAGTAGCTCCAATATCTATCAAAATAGAAATGGTTCAACCATAGAGCTTACCCGTTAATTGTATCAAAGAAGTCTGGTACTCTGCTTGTCTGTTATCCACCGCTACATGGATCTTGTGTTGCGGGGTCTACTACTAGTTTCCTTCCTTCCATGACCTCAACTTCTAAGGGTAGTTAAATGCATAATGGTCTTCCCCACAAGTATAACATCCTTCATGTGGTCTTTTTTTACTTCCATCCTTGTCCTCTTTTGAGTACCCCTGGTTACTGTTATAGCTGTTGTTACCCTTGTTAGCCCTTTTAATCCTTCTGCCTTGGTTTCCCTCTTCCTTTTCTAGAGGATCACCTTCCCTTTTCAAGCTTCTAATCTGATGGGATGTGTTTTCTTTCTGTCTGTCACCCTTTTGAAATCTTTTTTTTTTGAACTGAGGCTTGGAGTCTGATCCTTTGCGAAAATTGGAAAACTGCTACAACTTTTGTTCTTGCTTAATGGCCTTCTCAAAATCCTTTGTCATAGTATGAGGATTGTGAATATCCACTAAGTTAGCTCTAATGTGGGGTCTTAGTCCCAATATAAACTTTCAAATCTGAAAATGCTCATCAAATTGATACTGCGGCACATACTTAAGCAAGTTGGTAAACTTCTCCCAGTATTGAACTACTGTCAACCCTCCTTGGGTTAGATTCTGGAATTCAGTCATTTCTTGTCAAAGAAAAGTTGTGGTTGTCACCTCTTTCTAAAAGATACGAGGAAAAACTCCCAAGTAATCCCTTCTTGCGAAAGTCTCCCTTCAACCTTCTCATTGTCCCACCAAGTAGCTATCTCTCTAGACAATTGATATGTTTCCCAAGCAGCCTTGGTTTGATCTGACAAATTGCAAAAACTAAAATATTTTTCCATTTCTATTATCCAAGCCTCAGCCCCATATTCAATGGCCTTTCCATAAAACTTTGGTGGTGCTACCTTCTGAAGATCCTTTCCTAGTTCTTCCCCAATCCAACCTCAATTGTGATTCCCTTCTCCTTGGTTGGGTACCTCATTCCTAAGATTCTGATCTTCCCGCACCCTTTGGACCTCTTGTTCTAAATGGTCCATTTGGGATTCTTTCCGGTTCAAGAGTTCCAAGATTTGGTCTAGCCTCTTGCTTGTCCCATTGTCTTGTCTGCTATTGTCCACATCTTGTCTAGTGGTCACCATAGTGACTCACACTCGACCTGCATCACAGTCATATTTAGCGTTCAAGAACAAGGTTTTATGCTTATGTTATTACATTTATGAAATACAATGCACACAACATGAAAGCTAAGAAGGAAAAGAAAATATACACATTCATCTCAACAAGAAAATCCTTCGAGCTTCATGCCTTTGATCAACAAAACACTTTCTTTATTAATATTAAGTTTGGATTTACATTGATCCTTATTTACAAAATATTTTCTGCTCTAAGAAGCCCCCTCATTATCTAAAAGAGGACATTCCTCAGGACCCTCATCTGAATCTACATCTTCCCTCTTGGGTGAGGAAAGATGTGCTCGTAGGCACTCCTTCTCCTTAGTCAATAGTGGTGCATTTGGTCCACATCCTATTGGCCAATCTCTAAATGCAAAGGGTTTCTTAGTCTTAGGAGTTCATTTGGCATCGTCTATCCTTTTGCCTCTCTCCAGCTTGAGATGTGTGAGGGCATGTGCTAGAGTTTCTTCGTCAGGAATCTCTGGTTGGTTCTCGAGTTTGGAATTTTCTTCTATAGTGATTGACTTCCTTGCAGCCCTATTGGTTTTTCCCTTTTTTCTTCCTGACTTGGACCTTCCCATTTCTTGCAACCAATTCAGATTGGTCATTCCCTAGGTAACTCAAATCTAGTTAAGGGTCCACTATTCCCTAGTTCAACCATCATGGGCTCATAGGCCTAGAGCTAAGTCTTGGGCTCTGATACCAAATATAACATGCCCAACTAGATTTAATTCAAAAAAAAATAGACATTATAAATATCAAATTTATGACACAAATTCCATAGTTGATTCCATTTAGTAATTTTATGTTCATAAATCATAAATAAATCTAAAATATATGTATATTTATTTCCAAATATCAAGTTACATACAAGTTTGACTTGGCATTCAACGCCACATAGTCAATTCTCAATTACAAAGTTTTCCTTTTGTTACATCATCTTATTCTTTTACATCAATGATACAAATACATAATATAATTTTGATATGATTCCTTTATGACAACTCACCTCCACTGGTGGACAAGAACATGATTGAGGTGCTTTTCCACCCAACCATGAAGCAATGCTTCCCTAAAATTATTCAATCAGTCAAAGAATACTTGACCATGCACGGAATACTTAGCAAGAGATATAGTTTGTGGTGCAGGAGCACCCAAGCTCATTAGGAGTCAGTTGAAGAGTCAGGAGAGTGCAGGAGACATGAAGGTTTTTCCATCATTCCAAAGCATCAATTATGATGTCTTGAAGCTTATAATGGCATTTGGCATGGATGAGAGTAATTGGAAGATCAAAAGTCCTAAGGGTCCTGATAAGGACCCTAGGACCAAAATGCTTTGTAAATGGAAAAATAATGTTCTAGGAGGTTAGATAGGTTTATTATGATTTAATTTTTTCAAATAATATTGGATAGTAAGGATCCAATAGTTTTTGGATAGTAGAGTTTAATAAATTGTAAATTGGAAATTCAAATTTTTGAATTCCAACATTGGGCGAGAAAGTAGTTTTTTGATGTTTTAATCACTTTAATGTAAACTAATCAATCCAAAACAGTTTGAGAAGTTTGGGAAAGGTTATTCAAGGCCATAGAAGTCATTTGTACAGAGGTTGGGTTGCTGGTACGGATTTTGTACGGACTGCTACAGGAAAAAGCAAAAAAATAGCAATTTCTTGCATTTTTCTTGTGTTCATTTGATGAAAACTTGATTTCCATTGAAGATATGTCTGGTTGGATGCTTTAGGAACCTGTATTTACATGTTTTAAGGCCTTTTTATGCTCTGATAAGCAACAACAATCAATTCTTTGTATTTTATAACTGACTGTCCTCAAGAAAGTGCAGATTTTCATTGATTTTGAGGGTTTTTATGGATGATTGATCCATTTCAAGGTAGAATGATGCTGTAACCTTTGAAATGGATCACTTATAACATGTATAATACAAACCTAACAAACTAATGTGCAGGAAGGAAGAATATCAAGGTGTACACCGAGTTGTCAAAGGGAAAAGTGCATGAAAATGGGGGCTAAGGTATAGCAGCAGGAGATCTGCCTTAATAAGGGGAATTTTTTGAGTTTGGATTGATGTATTATGTTGATCTAATGGTGAAAAGTCAAAGAGAGGGATCTGGAAGTGTTTGGGAGGTGGGTAACTAAAAAGCCCTAGTTTTAAGGCAATTTATGGAGGGTTTTGTGTTTGAGCATATTAAGGGTGTCATAGAAGACTAAAAGCTTGAAAATCCTTGGTTTGGGAACATTTTAAGGGACTGTTGAAAGTTTCATAGTCAGGGGTTGAGTTTAGAGAGGGGTTGCTTTGAAAAAGAGGGCTAATTAGGCCATAAATTGGAGGAAACAACAGATTTTGATTGGTGTGCTCCAAAACAAGTGCCATCAAGAATCTAGTATGTTATGTATCATCACAAACCAGATCTGTTTCAATCATTATTTTGGAGGGTCCTTTGGGAACATTGAGTGGAAGTTCAAGAATTCACCGTTGGAGGCCTAGTTGGGCTAGAAGCCTAGTCAAGGTGCAAAAAGAGAGTTTTGCTTAAGACAGAGGGTTGGGGCTTTGTAAACATTCAAGACAAGTTTGTATGAGTCTATCAAAAGTACTCCTAGGGTTTAGGTCAATAAGAAAGCATATAAGTTGTAAGTGAGCCATTGAGCCTTATTTCTATAAGGGTGTTTGAGAGTGCACTGTTGAGATTTTTTAAATCATTGTGTTGTTTTCCAAAAGTTCCCATACCCTCTACATCAATTTACAAGGTGGAATCTATGTGTGCCTAACTTCATGCATTTATATCTACTATTAGAATATGTAAGTTCCATGTTAGGTAAATAAATCAATAAAGAGAAAGTAAATAATAACAATTTGTTTCGTGAAATGTAACTCTGGTAAGATTTGGAAAAGAAAATCTACACTCTCTAGCACCCATTCCCAGAAGAAAATCTTATCATATCAAATGGGTATCCCTCCCCTTTAGACCATCTATTAGCAGCAATCTAGTGTGCTACAGTCTACCACTAAATTCTTGTATCATTCCATTCAACATAATCAAACATTATTCATTTAAGTCTGGTATAACTATTCATCTATTCATCATATGTAATTGCAATTCAACATTGTTCCATGTTTATAGTTTGTTCCATTTGCAAAAGAGATTTATTATGCTCAATGATTAAAATAATCAAGATGAATTAGAAGGTATACCACATGTATCTGCACATGCATAAAGGGATATTTATGCATAAATGAACAAAATTGAAATATGTGTATACATTCTGAAGAATTAAATAAAAATTTCGCTTTCATACAGGTTTATTTTTCATATTCAGAAATAAAAAATATCACTTTATTCAAAATGATTTATTAAATAAATTTATCAACTAATCTTAGTTTAGATACAAATGAAAACATTGGTTTCACAATCACTTGTCTTTCATAAGGACTAAAAACAATTCAATGGAACTTAGTTGAATTACATCATCCATAAAAACAATATTAACATAAATAATATACCTTCATTCCATTACAACTTAAGGATCCATGCTTGATTTCTTTCGATCAAGGTATCCATTTGATAATCAGTTCTTTTGACAGAAAGGACCTTTCTCTTAATATTTGGTGATCATCAAAACACTATAATCAAAATTATACTCTATTCATTGAAATTTCATCCCTCAAGAGGGTATTGATACACATGCTACCATTCATTGATAACATGATATCAATACCTTGGGGTTTTATTAGTATCCAATATCTATCGAGCCACAGGTTCGACCCATAATAATGTAGAACACCCTAAATACATATTGAAAACAATAAAGTGTAGTCGATGCTTCAACTTAGTTATTAACACAATAAATTCAATAGTGATCAGGTGTATACCTACATTCATATGTATATATACATATACACATATATATATATATACCCATGCTCATCAAATCAAATGTTTTCAACACCCACGACTTGAGAAGGCTTGTCATGGTAACACTGAGTTAAAATACATCAAACATGGTATCATTCAAATCCACCTACCACTTAATAGTGTATGGTGAGATTTATAAGATATAAAAGTGATATATACATTGCTCAACCCATGTGTTTAGTAGGGCATGCATCGCCACTCTAAGGCAACGTTAGGTAGGATTCAACATGCTATGAGTATCTCATTCAAATGAGATATAAAACAATATGTTCCACTTGGTTTGTTGCCTATAAGGCATTGTTAATCATACAAGCCGACAACAATGAAACAAGGAATAACAACGGTTGGTCAATTGGCCATGACCATGAAGATTAAATAACATATAGGTGATAATCCCATCTCTGGTATGAACCCAACTTCCTACACAGTGTCTAGCAAGAATACAAAGCCTTCAAGGCATTTTGTCCCATAAAAGGGCTTCACATGGATTGACATGGTCAATCGACAAGGAAAACATGATAACCCAATATCACAAATATATGATAAGGCATACAAAATATAGAGATGTTTCTAACATTTTACAAGGAAACACATTTGAAATGAGAGGAAATGATTTGAACTAAGTTCAAATTACCTCAATCGGTGCTTGCTTGAATGATTTTTCCTTCCCTGGAAAAGTAACAATTTCCTCAAACCTGTCGTTCTCCTCCTCTTTTCTTTTTCCTTGATTTTTTTCTACTTTACACTAGATTTCTTCGATTCACTGACCATGAAGGATCCCTTGCTAATTTTGGAGAGATAGTGGTCTTAATTCACTACCTCCATTTTCATTATTCGGTTGCCCACTCCCTCTATTTATTAGCGTTAACTGAATCTTTTTTCCATGAGAGGGGGTCGGCCCCTATCCCAATAATGATGGGAGTTACAAATTTTAAGTCCCATGATTTCATTATTCCCATGAAAAGTAGAATTAAAATTGAGGGAAAATATTCATATATATATGTGTGTGTGTGTGTGTATACATATACATATATATACATATTCAATTTATCCTCATGAGATTATATACATGTATATACATATATTCAAAAAAAAAAATTCAAACTTACATTTTTATTTTATCCATTTCATTTCCTTGTTCAAATTGTATTTCAAATTCATCCAAAAGAACAAAGAATGCAATTTATTTTCATACAATATTGTATTCGATGGGTTAAGTTTCTTATTCAATTTCATTGAATATCAATTTTGAAATAGACAAGGTAAGATGAGAATGCACTACTTTGTTCTTTCCACTAATTATAATTCTCACATCGAATATAAATGCAATTTGTCAACTTTTTCAAACATACGCAGATGTCATGATCTACTGTGGCGTGTGAGATTCCAGATTCCATTCTTGCTTACTGTGGTTGTTTGGTTAAGCGTTCCTACATCAATCAAGTTCTCATCCTTCAACCTACTCTTGCACTCACATTCTTACACTTACCAACTTATTAGTAACCTTTAACCGATAATCTTATGAAATAATTTCTTAAACCAAAAAATTACATAATATTCATTTTCAATTTTGTCATTACATTTTATCAAATCCATAAATAAATAAAAATGATAAACTCCATTTTTCAGATATTCCAATTTTCTCATCATTTTAAATGCAGGCAATGAAATCAAGATATGGCATTATGAATATCAAACAAGGCAACCATCAAGAATCGCTAATATGAACATAAAGTTTGGAAGACATAGAAATTCTTAAGAGGCCAAGAGCTTCCTCATTTTGAAGCTTCTATTTTTCTTGAACCTCCTTGGATGCAGATGGATCCTACTCTAACTTTGAATTCATCGCAACATCCAAAAGATGCTTAAATCTAAATATAAATGAAATGTGTTTTCCAAGAATGATAGTTAGAGCTATCTAATTTAATTTTAGGAGTTAAAGTTGATATGATTGCAAAAATTATTTGTACAACTATAGATGAAAAAATACACCTTTATCAAAAGATTTCTTTTGTTTAACAAATTATAATAAGGAAATGTTTCAAAAACTCTTTAACCTAAGATTGGAAAAGAAAAAAATTAATCCCCATGCTTAATAGTTGAAACTTATTAAACTTTAAAAAAATAACATTTTAAATAAAACTAATATATTAAAAAAATAACTTTAAAATTAATACACTTATTCAAAAACCTTCCATAAAGAATTGTATAAAAATAATAATATATTGTTGAAGTTGGAAAAATCAACTCCACAACTCCCAAGGATCACCTGCAATCAAACACCTACCACATAAAGAGAGAATAGCAAAGCTATCGAGGCCAAAAGACAGGTCCATTGAAATGTGTGTGAGAAGAAGTGAATGAAAAAGAATCAAGAACATCTAAATGTGCAAACATGAAAGTACCAATAAATATAAAGGGTGTGCAAACAAAAAGGTACACACACATGAGGTAAGAATCAATGTGATTCATTGTTGTCATGGAAGGGACATTCACTTCACAAAGGTATGATGGTAAACAAAGGAAAAAAATCAAACCCCCCATGACACTTTATATCATAGTGCAAGTACAATAAGGCACAAGATGATGTGAACGATCCCAAAAATGCAGAGACACTTTATTTTAGTGTGTTTATATAATAAAAATTGCTTACAATGGAAACTCATAATGTCCAAAAAAGGATGGCATGCTGAAAATACAACTTTCTAATAGAAAAAGAGGGCATTGATAACACCATGATGAAGTACTAGAAAATACATGCACTTTCAAAAGAACAACACTCAAAAAGGTGGTCAAATGCAGAATATATGGCCCATCAAAGTCTCCAAAATGAGAACTACATAGCAACAGCACTGAGAAAACTAATTTCAAGAAATTAAAAAAAAAGTCCAAACTAGAAACAACCTACACCACTACAAAGAACATGAAATTATATCATGTTTCAAAAAAAATTGCACTAAAAAATACCACTGTATGGTCAAAATATGGCCTCTGGAAGATAGGGTGCAAAAATGAAAATCCCAACAGATAGGGGTTGAACTTGGCAAAAAGAAACCTCCACCAAATTCAAAAGTCTGTCAAATTTAGAAACCCTAGATTTTAAAAAAAAAAGAAAAATATTTTTAACCTCCCCTGATGTGGGCATTGGTCGCCCATGCAACCAGGGATGGGCAAGAAAACTGCTATGGACTAGTGCATCTCCGTTTTGCATGCAAAAAAAAAAATTATTAAAAAAGTTTTTAAAAAAAATTATAAAATATTTATTAAAAAAATTTAATTTTTTTTTTTTTAAATTAATCAAGTGGAGTGGGGGAAATACCCCCACCACCACTCCCCTTATTAAAGGGGTTTGACCTAAGGGCCACCGCCCTTGCTACAACCTAGGCTGAAGCAGGGCGGTGATACCTTAAGTATCACCCCCATTAATGGGGGTCGAAGGTACCCTATGTAGCAGCGCAAGTACCTTTGGTACCATTTTTAAAAAAAAATTATAAAAAAAATTAATAAAAAAATTTTTAAAACAAAAACTAAATATGTACCTCGATTTGCATGTTAGGGAGGTCGTATGGCCTTCCTAGCAAAAAATTGCCTCAAAAGCTCCTGACACCAAAATAGGTCAAATTATATATCAAAATTCATTGAATCAGCCTCCTGAACGCAACCGTGAGGTTCTTTTCGGCTCAAAATACTCTGAAATTGTAGCTACCCTTCAGATCTAGAAAAAAATGTGATTGCTTCAAACCCTCGCAAATCTGTTGTCTAGAGTCCAAATTAGACCAAAAAAATGCAAAACTAGCTTTCTCAATAGCTCTAAATCCAATGGAAAACACTGATTTGCTCCAAGATACGCCGAATGATAGCTCAATACATGAAATCTCTCATAAAGAGGAGAGGGTATTATAGGTCTAGAGCTCTGATACCATGTTGAAGTTAGAAAAATCAACTCCACAACTCCCAAGGATCACCTGCAATCAAACACCTATCATAGAAAGAGAAAATAGCAAAGCTATGGAGGCCAAAAGTTATTGATCCAAAAAAGCATGAAACATGGATTAATGTCCATCTACTAATGATTATACAATAGAGAATCCTTATAAAAGGATAATAAACCTAGAAAACTTAGGTGAGGATAAAACAAGATCATGACATGTATCCTCATCCTATGACATGAGACATAAAAAGAACATGACCAAAGTAAGCTTAAATAGTTAGAAAAAAAGGAACCTAATAATTAAATAATTAATTAATTAAGAAACACCTTTTACTCTAACATATATATTTTTCACTAATACTTATTTAAAGTATTCCTTAAAAAATGTATGAAATTTGAAATTTATATTTTAAAAATAAACTTTAAAAACCTATAAAATTAAAATTTTGTATTTTAAAAATAGAATTTAAAAATAAAATAACTTAATATGTATTTATTTTAAATTAGAATACATAAAAAAAATCCCCAAAAACAAGTGAGGTACCTTGGGATCCCCTTTTCTATGTGCCCCAACCTAAAGGAGAGGTGGTTGTGGATCAAAACCAAGGTGGATAAAAAAATTGATGGTTGGAACAAACAACACCTCTCTATTGTTGGAAGGATTCAGGTTTTTCAAAAGATAATGTCTTCATATACTATCTACTTTTCCTTTATCTGGTTCTTCAACAGTCACCAAGTCTATGAGATCCAGAAGAAGATCAAATGCTTTCTATGGTCTGATGGGAAAGGTAAGAGGAAGATGCACTTTGTTAATTGGGACTGGTGTTGTTTGGAGAAGGCCAATGAGAGGCTTGGTCTTAAGGATTTAAAGAAGCATGGAACTACTATTGTTTACACCATTAATAAATCTTGGTTTTATTATTTAATTAAATATAGGATTAAAAGTACCACTTTTCTCCATTATAGTGTAGAAAGTGGTGATAGTTGATGAGGGCCACACCGCCCGAAACCCACACAAATCACCACAATAGATACCAACACAAAAGATGCAAGATAGAAAAATAACTCGCTTTCAATTATTTTCCAGAAAATGAAATTACAGATTCAAAACCAACATGCTACATCCTCATGGGCTTGATTCATCACGAAAATCAACTTTGAAAACAAAATATATTATTCGGAGCCACAATGTGAACTATTGGAGCCACCTTCTACAATCCCCACCTAACACTTTTTGTTTTACCCCAATAAACACCCTAGAATGTTCTAGAAAGTTCAACTTTCCATTTTGTTTTGGCGCCAAAAGTCTCGCCGTTTGATTTTTGGTCTAGGAAGAAATTTTAACGAAATTCACTTTTTAGAGGGGAACTTTGCAGGGCAATAACTTTTGATCCGAGTAACTGATTGGCTATTATTGCATATCGTTGGAAAGCTTACAAAGAGATCTACAACATATGAACCCACTCTAGGTTGGTTTGTCAAATTTTTGAGTTGTTTCAGGGTCTCGAAAGTCTTCATATCTAAATTTGAAGTTGCATTTGAGAAATTTCCTAGGACAGAAACTTTAATATCTCCCAAACCATGCAGGGTATTGAGACGGTTCTTTCACGATCAAAATTTTTTTTCAGTTCTGCTCCTTGGGGTAAATTTTTAGGTCCATACGAGCCAGTTTAGGCTGACTTACTAAAAATAGTAAGTGGTCATTTTTTGCTATTTTGACTCTCGACTATCTTACACCCCTTAAGTGCCATCATGGAACTCAAAACAACTAAAGAAAATAAGAAAACATATTTTTTTTGGGTGATGCAAGATTTCCCTACATCATTGGATACTCCTACATCAAACACCCACGGTAATTTGAAAAGTGACACTATCACTTCTCAAGAGTTAGAGGAAAACCAAGATGGTTAACCTCATCCTCAAACAACCATGATGAATCTTCAACAAGCCTTCCTCTCCACTTCACCAAGTACTCTGCATATTTCCTTTTCTTGTGCTTTTACACACACGACTATCTAGAATTTCTTCTATCTCCTCCTTTTTTGAAGTAGGTGTTGGGATATTCCACTATGCTTCTATTATTTCTTCATCAATTCCTCCTTCATGATATTTTTTAAATCTAAAATGTTAAACATAGGTGAAATATGAATTTTATCAGGCAACTCTACCTCATATGCATTTCCTGAATCATGCTTCTTCAAGATCTTGCACGGTCCAAACTTCTTCATCTTTAACTTGTTGTATGTACCAACTCGAAACCTTTCCTTTCACAAATGAACCATGACTTCATCTCCTACCTAGAACTCCTTAGACCTCTTTTTCTAATTTGTCTTAGCCTTATATTGTGAGTTCATCTTATTGATATGTTTCTTCACCTCTTCATACAATTTCTTTAGGTGCTCGGAAAAATATTCAGCCTCAGCACTACTCTTCTCCCCCTTATCAATCTTTCTCAGTTCAGAAGCAGTTCTTGGACTACTTCCATACACAATCTGGAATGGTGATTTACCAATGCTGTTGTTGACAGAATTATTGTAAGTAAATTTTTCCTGTGGTATAATCAAATCACATCCCTTGGGATTATCTCCTACTAAGCATCTTAGCGGTTACCCAAACTCATGTTCACCACCTCCATTTGTCCATTAGTTTGTGGATGGTGTGCAAAATTGAACCTTAAATCTGTCTTCAACTTCTTCCATAATGTCCTCTAGAAATAACCAACAAATTTGGTATCTTTTTCTGAAACTATACTCTTTGGTAGACCATGTAGTCTCACCACCTCTCTAAAAAACAACTCTACAATATGAACAATATCACTGGTCTTATGACATGAAATGAAATGTGTCATCTTTGAAAATCTATCCACCACCACAAATATGGAATTGTGCCCTCTTTGTTCCCTTGGAAATCCAAGAACAAAATCCATGCTAATGTCCTCCCATGGCCTCTCAGATATAGGTAATGGCTAATACAATCCATTATTCTTACTTGTTCCTTTTTCCATCTGACATACTCTACAACTTTGCACAAACTTCTTCACATCTTGTTGTAACTGTGGCTAGTAATAATTCTCACTAACAAGAGTGATGGTTTTATCTCAACCGAAATGTCTAGCCAATCCTCCACTATGCTTCTCCTTGATTGGATTCTCTCTCATAGAACTCTTTGGAATGCACAATTGGATTCCTCTAAACAACATTCCATCTTGGATTAAGAAATCCAACCATCGCGTCCTATCCAATGTAACAGGTTCTAAACAAGCCTTCCAAGCTTCTGCAAAGTCTGGATCTTTAGGATACAAACTCTTGAGTTCATTGAACCCAACAACCTCTATATTCATCTCTATCAACAATTTTTTCATTCTACTCAAGGCATCTGCAACTCTGTTTGACCTTCCACTCCTATGCTTCAAAACAAAAGTATAACTCTACAAAAACTCAACCCATTTTAAGTGCCTTTGATTTAACTTTCCTTGACTATTGAGATACTACAAATCCTAGTGATCAATATATAAAACATTTTTTTTGGCAACTAATAGTGTCTCCATTTCTTCAAAGCCTGAGCTATAGCATAAAACTCTTGATCATAGATAGAATATTTCTTCTTAGCATCATTTAACTTCTCACTAAAATAGGCAATAGGCTTACCTTCTTAACTCAAAACAGCTCCTATGACAGTGCCACTAGCATCACAATCTACCTGAAAGACCTTATTGAAATATGGAAGTGCCAAAACAAGTTGCTCTGTAACTTTCTTCTTCAACATATCAAAAATTTTGGATGCTCGTGTAGTCCACTTAAACTCCTTTCTATCCCCTCTCATTGCTTTAGTTAGAGGTGCACAAATACTATTGAAATTCTTAATAAACTTTCTGCAAAAAATTGCTAGACCATGAAATGACCTTACCTCTATAACATTCCTCGGGGTAGGCCATTCAACGATAGCTCTCACATTCTTTAGATCCATTTTAAGACCCTCTACTGAGACAACAAATCCCAAATACACCAACTCTCTCTTCACAAAGCTATATTTCTTCAAATTAATCAAGAGCTTCTCCTCCCTTAGCTTCCCAAAAACTCTTTGGATATGCATCAAGTGCTCCTCCAATGTTTTACAAAAAATCAAAATATCATCCAAATAAAAAAGTAACAAAATTTCCTAAACATTCTTTAAATACCTCATTCATAATTTGCATAAATGTGCTTGATGCATTGGTTAGCCCAAAAGGCATGACTAACCACTCATACAAGCCCTTCTTGGTTTTAAAGTTTATTTTCCATCCATCTCCTTCTCTAATTTGGATCTGGTGATATCTGCTCTTCAAATCTATCTTCGTGAAGCAATTAGGTCCACTCATACAATCCATAATGTCATCCATTTTTAGCAAGGGAAATCTATAATTGATGGTGATCTAATTGATGGCTCTAGAATATGTACACATCTGCCATTCCCCATCCTTCTTTGGTGCTAGTACTATAGGCACTACACATAGACTCAAACTCTCTCTGAAAAATCCCTTCTGCAACAACCCTTGCACTTATCTGTTCAATTCTTCACTCTTTGTTGGAGTCATACAATGAGCTTCCTTATTTGAAAAACTGGCTCTAGGAATCAAATCCATCTGATGGCTAATCTTCCTTACTAGAGGCAAACCTTCAGGCACGTTATCAGAAACAATTTCTTGAAACTCATTCAACAAATCTGAAACCTCTACTAGTACCTCATTAGTATCTTCTTTATCAACTCTAGGGATCAATGCAAAACACATATGCTCATGCCTCGCCTTCTAGGAACTTTCTTCCATCAACCAAACAAATTCTTGCATTGTTGCATACCTTTTCCTCTACCTCTTCCAAGGGCTTCAACTTATGACAAACTCCATCATTTTTCAAAGAATAGGTGTTGGAATGTCCATCATGTACTGCTCGCCGATCAAACTGCTACGTTCTGCCCAACAACATAAGACAAACATCCATAGGCATAATATCACACAATACCTCATCATGGTAATTTCCAATCTTGAACTTTACCAGAATTGTTCATTTACCAAAGCTTTATGGTCCTTCTGAAACCAAGCAATCTAGTATGGATTTGGATACCTTCTTCTCTCCAACTGTAACTTACTAACCATCTCTTCTTAAACAAGGTTATCAGTACTGCCTCCATCAATAATAACATTGCAAACTTTACCTTCACACTTACATCTGGTGTGAAACAAATTCTTCCTTTGAGTTGGCTCTTTCTCCTCATTTAGCAAGGCTCTTCTAGTAACAAGAACCTTTCCTCTTTCTGCATCCTCAGAATGTGAAGAATCAACATCTTCATCTACATGTGTAACTCGTGCATTACCCTCAAGTCTTCTATTTTTCCTTCCTTGATGTTGTGGATACTCATAGGCTCTATGTCCTTCTTCTCCTCACTGGAAACATGTTCCATGAAAGCCTCCTCTTCTCAGTCCTCGTCCAGATCTTCCTTTTCCTCTTTGGTCTCCATTATTTTGATCACGAGGATAGTAGATGTTATCTCCTTTCTAGTTTTGGCTGCTACTGGATCCTTCACCCTTCTTTTGATCTTTATTTCGACCTCCATATGACCCTCCACTAGTCTTTCCACCACAACCCCCACCTCTTTGCTTGCTTTCAAATCTTATATTAAACTTTTCTTCTACCTTCAAAGCAAACTGATATGCATCTTCAATGGTAGACATTCTTACCAGACCCAACTCTTTTTTAATACTCAGCTTCAACCCATTTATGTAACAGGAAACTTTCTCCTTATTGGCCTCAGAATGGCCCATTTTGATCAAGACACGAAAGAATTCTTCTCTATACTCCTTGACGGATTTTCCCGCTTGTTTTAACCCTTGCATCTTCTTCAACAAATCTAGCTCATAATCCACAGGAATGAATTGTCTTTTTAATTTTTCCACCATACGATCCCATCTTGTTATTTTCTCTTTTCCTCTTCGATTTTGTTCTAGTTGTACCTCTTTCCACCAAATATTCGCATTACCCTTTAGCTTGGTCTTTGCAAATTTGACCCTCTCAGGATCTTCCACTTCCTCATACTTAAAGTACTCCATATCATCGATCCAATCAATCAACTCTTCTAGGTTAAGATTTCTAGAAAATGTAGAAACATCGATCTTTAGCCTTTTCTCAATCTTAGAGATGGCCTTAAATAATATGACTTGCTCTGGATCTTCTGCTTCTTGTTCTTCTACAAAATTTTCCTCATTTTTAGCTTCATCTTCACTTTCATCTCCTCTTCTTGGCTCAAACCCTCAACACAGCTCCTCTTGCAGTGCTTGAACTTGTCTCTGTAGGGCTCTAAAACCCTCTTCTAGTACAATAACATTTATTCCACTACCACAGTTTCTTCGTGGAGGAATTTTGATCACTTTTCATAGAAACCCACAACCACAAGTCCTGGTGCAAACTGCCTCACGTTCATTGATTTGTTTACACACTCGAGAAAACCCTCTCTGATACCACTTGATGAGGACCACACCACCCGAAACCCACAAAAATCACCACAATAGATACTAACATAGAAGATGAGAGACAAAAAAAAACATACTTTCAATTAGTTTTCAGAAAATGAAATTACATATTCAAAGATTACATGCTACATCCTCATGGGCTTGATTTATTACACCAAAATCAACTCTGAAAACAAAATATATTATTCGAAGCCATAATTTGCACTATTGGAACCACCTTCTACAAGCCCCACCTAACCCTTTTTATTTTACCCCAATAACCACCTTAAAATGTTCTAGAAAGTTCAACTTTCCATTTTGTTTTTGCACCAAAAGTCTCGCCGTTTGATTTCTGGTCTAGGAAGAAATTTTAATGAAATTCACTTTTGAGAGGGGCAACTTCGCCGAGCCATAACTTTTGATCCGAGTGTCTGATTGGCTATTATTGCATATCGTTGGAAAGCTCTCAAAGATATATACAACAATAAACCATCATAGGTCAGTTCGTCAACTTTTTGAGCTATTTCGGGGCCTCTAAAGTCTTCATATCTGAATTTGAAGATGCGTTGGAGAAATTTCCCGAGACAAAAATTTTAATATCTCCCAAATCGTGTAGGGTATTGAGACGATTCTTTCGTGACCGAAAATGTTTTTCAATTCTGCTCCTTGGGGTAAGTTTTTAGGTCCATATGAGCCCATTTAGGCCGACTTACTAAAAATAGTAAGTGATCATTTTTCGCTATTTTTGACTCTTGACTATCTTACACCCCTTAAGTGCCATCATAGAACTCAAAACAACTAAATAAAATAAGGAAAAACCTTTTTTTTGGGCGATGCAAGATTTCCCTACACCGTTAGATGCTCCTACATCAATATTCCACCTAGTGTGATAGTTCTAACATGAAATTGGGTGTTATTATGTTTTTCTATGTGATAGTACCTCATCTAGTCATAATGATGAATTTATATGTATCTTAGCTGATAAAGATTTCCACACAAATAAGGGCGATAAGAAACACACAAATATGTGAAAAATAAGTCAAATTGTTAGTAGGCCATCCAAAATCATCAATAATATGTGTCATCATCCATGTGATTGAATTGGCTTGAAAATAGAGGCCATAGGATGCCTTGTTTGTAAGATGCAAATTTTTACCTAGCTATGTATATGGGGGTGAATAGTAAAAAGTCATTTTCATTTGCACACATACACCTAGAGAACATCATATTTTCTAGCTTAGAGTTATTTCTATATTGATCATGATGGTTAAGAGGAGGATAAATATTTCTATTTGAGACAATTTGGTTTGAGCTAGCTTGAGCATGATAAGCTCTCAAATGTAGTTGAATTTTTTACCTAAAATTTATTTATTTTTATTTTTTATAATATGAATATTTATCTATTTTTTACAAAATGCACACATTTTTAGGAGTGACCCATAGATTTGACCTAGTGGGTATAGGTTCAACCTATAAGGTAAATCCATGAGCATGGGATTGATCCCTAAGTCTGATTAGATCTAGGAAATTGAGCTTCATTGACGAATTAGAGTATTCTACCATATTTTTTTCATTTTAATTAACTTTTTTGATGTATACATATATTAATTTTTTGTGTGTATACAAATAAACTTTGAGATATATGAGATTTCACACAACCTACATGTTAATAGCATGTGGTTTTTGGTCCATATATATGTAGATTAGGTATCACTATAGGCCATAGAGATGAGATATATGGACAATGGTACTCATATTTTGATTTCCCTTATAGAGTGATGGGACTCTGATACCAGGAAGATGAAGATGTGAGGAGTGTGTTAGGATCGATATACAAGGAATATGAATTTGTGTTGGAAGGCGCAATGTTGGGAGTGAGGGAAGGTGGCCTCAAGAGCATGACATTACTCAAAAGGATGTGGATCAGTGTGGATAGTGACCTCAATACCATTATGTGGGAATTTAAGGCATTGGTGGTAGGTGGATGAAATGGCCTAGATGGCATGAATCCATGGGCGACTAAGAAGAAGATTGTATGGAAGGTCAAGATCAAGGATGTGGCATGTGGTATATTGTATAGATGGACCAACTTGAATAGGGAGGCAAATGGTACCCTCTGAATCTCTCTCTATATTATCATAGGCCTTGATTGTGATCACTTGATTATCCAAATCAGCTTGAGAGTATCTAACCTGTTTTATAAACTTTAATGTATATAAATTGAGGTTTGAACCATTATCTAACAAGACCCTCTTCACCTTATGCTTGGCAATAAGGACTTCAATGTGTAGAGGACGATTATGAGCAAGGTTGATGGGAGGCATATAATTTTGGCTAAGTCCCAACTGATAGGTGGATGATAAGTGTCCTACAAGAGCTTATAATTAAGTGGGATCTATGGCATTAGGAACATGAGCATCCTACAAATCCTTAGTAAGTATCTCTTGGTGTATGGCATAAGACTTCAATTAGTCTAAAATAGAAATCTATTCAAGGATCTTACCAAGATGATCTAGGATGTTGTTTAGCTAGCTCACGAGAGGTTTTTTGGGATGAATTGGATGGAGTGGGAACTGATATGTGGCCACAATAGGTGGTAACTGCATCTTGAGGTTCTTTAGCCTTCACTCTAATCATAGACACATGTGGGTCAACTTGTATGATGCAATCAACCACATTGTCATAATTAAAAGGGACTTGGGTATAATCAACATGATTGGTCCTATTATTTTGGCTATTGTTTGGACTAGCATTAGCATTAGAGGTAATATCCCTTAATTATGTTTAGGGGGGCATTTAGATATATTTTTAATTGAGAATTAGAAGAGGTAGATTGATTTCACTTAATGGTAATACCACCCCTATCAATAAGATCTTGCACATAGTTCTTAAGTTTTGTACATTTATTTGTGGAATGATCCTTGATCCTTTGATAGTCACAATATTCATTCTCCTTATACTAGTTAGGCTTAGGCTTGGTGTCATCAAATGTTTGGGTGATAGGATAGATAACCACATTGGCTTGGACTAACTTGCAAAAAACAACATCAAGGGTTTCTCCCAAAGGAGTAAAATTGTGTTTCACATTACCTTGATTTGGAGGTTGGGATGTTCCTTGAGTAACAGATATGGTGTTGGTCATAGATGGAGTAGGCATATTTTGGCATGTGTGGGATGTGTTAGCCACTTGAATACGTTTGATGCCGGTTACACCATCATTGACAATATTTTTTATTTTTTTCCAAAAATTTGATTTTTCATTGGAGGGTTTATCATTATTTTCTTTATGGATCTTGACCAAACCCTTAGCAATGAGTTCCTTCTCAATAGTAACACCCTTCTCAATGATCTCAGCAAAGGTGGAGGCACAATGAAGGTGCAATTGGAAAGTCATCTCGGTATGTAGGTTTTCAACAAAGATATTAACCAATTATTTCTCGAGTAAGTAGCATGAGAGATGGCTAGCTTGGGTATGCCACCTTTGTAAGTAATTTTCAAAAGTCTCCCCAAGACGTTTCTTGTTAGCACATAGGTCCATTGCATCTACTTCACATTCAAGGTTATAAGAGAAATGTAGCATGAATTTCTCAAATAAATCTACAAATGTAGAAATAGACCCTTGGGGAAGGTGTAGGAACCACTCTAAAGCTTGTCCACCCAAACTCCTAGGGAACAAATGAAGGAGGTAGTTGTCATTGTAAGATACCTCTTTGAAATGCATGTAAAACTCTTGAAGATGATCACGAGGGTCACCTTCCCCTTATACTTGTCAAACTTAGAAATTTTGAAATGATTTGGGAAAGGTGTTGTGGCAATTGAGCGATCAAATGGATATGGGCATAGCTCCTCAAATTGAAGGATTTATTCATAGTTGCTCCTACTTGCAAGTCCTTAAGAGTGAATTTCATTTCTTCCCACTCATTGTTTAATGGTGTGGATGATGAGGGAGCTACCAAATTTGACTAAGATGGATGAGTGTATGGATGGTATGGAGGTGGAAGAAAATGAGACTGATCAAGAGGTGGATTGGGATATGATGATTATTGTTGGATGTGTGGTGGTTGATGAGATGATTGAATTTGATCCAAGTTGATTTTTGGAATTGATTTGGATATGTTATTGTGAAGGATGTTTCAGAATATAACAGTGGTTGTGGTTGGTATTGTGAAGAATATTTTAGCACACCTCCATAAGATTGAGTGGGAGGTTGCGATGGATGGGGTTGATAGTTGTAGGTTGCATGTTGTGAGTGGTGAGGTGGTTTTTGAGAGTAGGAATGTTATGGGTATTGAATTGGATTGGTTTGAGGTTGTTGAATATTGGTATATGCTTGTTGTGGGGGTTATTATTTTGGATATGATTGATATGCATACTCTTGCGAAGTATATCGTTGGTGTGGAGTCATAGGAGGTTGTTGATGGTATAGATCATGATGAATGGGAGGATATACAAGAGGAGTTGATGTTAGATATTGATAGTATCTTAGAAAAAAGTGTGTGATTAGGGGATTAGGATATTATGATGGTGGTTGGAGATGGTATTGTGATGAAGGATTAATATAAGATTACGATGGAGGTTGTTGATGGGGTTGTGATGGTGGCTTTGGATAGGATTGTGTCAATGGATTTGAATAAGACTATGTTGGGGGATTAGGAGGTGGTGGGAAATGTGATGAAGAAGGTGGTATCATAGGAAGTGTGATAGACTGGTTGAATTGGTACAAGAGGAATATTATATTGTGTTGATGGAGGAGGATGGTTATGGGAGTCACCATATTTCTTGAAGGTGAAGTACAAATTAATGTGTGTGATGATAGATTTTTTATATTTTGAGTGAGAGGTCCTTGGGACTATGTGAGTGTGGTGGTATTTGGTCCATGCATAGGACTAAGGCCCGATTCAGATCCTATAGTAGGAATCTGAAGGGGAGAGGGAGGAACCTGGATCACCACATCATTCCTAAATTTTGGTAAGTACCAGGAGTTCTCTAGGGGATCTTGAGGAGTAGATGGTTGAACCATCCCCAAATATTGTGAAATATAAAACCTAGGTGGAGGTTTAGTACCCTACACAAGTAACTTAGCAAGGATGGATTCAAAGTGCTCATTGATGAGATGATCGGTCATGCAAACATTGAATGGGTCATTATAATGTTCCTTAAGACTTGGTGTAAGCTTAGGTTGGGAGACCATCTCCTCTTCAATGGAGAAGAGGTCATGATGATGATGTGGATTGGAAAGTCCCCCTTGCATGATGTTTGGCTATAGGTTTTGTTTTGTATTTTCACCACTTGGCATGTGAACAGAGTAAGGCAATTGTTGAAATTATTGTTGTTGCACCATGATCTTTTTCAACTGTAATTGAGTGGTAATGGGCATGAAATATGTGAGGATGATTGGATTAGAGGATGAAGATGATTTTGAGTTCAAGGACAAGACTAAATGATGATGATTGAATGATCAATTAGGTGATTTATTAGATTATTCAATTAGATAATTGATTAGATGATCAATTTAGCACTTGAGTTAGGTTTGAGAACTTGGATTGATGATGATAGGATCAATTGATACTTGAGATAGGTTGAGTTTTCAAGCACAAAAGGATGGTGATGATAGGATAAGTTCTCAAGCATGGATGATTTTGGTGTGAAGTAGACCTCTTGCTCAAGGTAAGTTGATTTGGTTGAGGGTGATTACTAACTTAGGACAGACAAGGTTCCTAAGAAAGCGTGATGATGATGATATGGATTGGTTGATTGATTAATTGGGATTCAAAAGTTCTCAAATAGATGTTTAGGAGGCTAGATTTTGAGATATGATAATGGAGATGTCAATAAAATGTGTTTAGGGATGTCCTTGTGTGAATAGAAAGATGATACAATGACTTTTGAAAAAGGTGATGTGATGAAAATGGTAGGTATGAATGATCAAGGGATGTGAAATTTTTTTTGATTGTGGGATCAAGCTTGGAATGGCAAGGGCTATCTCTAGTAAATAGGATTTTCTCTTTCAATTTTCTATGGGGAACGAATCCACCCAAGAACAAAACATATATGCCTATTCACAAAATGGAGATGCCTAAGAGAAAATCTACCCCTCAATAGAGTGAAATCATCCATCTCAACTAGATCACCTATGGATAGAGTGCAACCGCCTAAAAATAAACCCACCTAACAACAAAGCGTATCCGCCTAAGGGGTTGACCAAAATGAGTTGCTCATGAATAGAGTGCAACTGCCTATGTGGAAATGGGATTAACAATAGTTCTTAAAAGAAGATACAAGACCACCCATATGTAGACTGAGTCTGTATATCTAGGATGATTGGGTGAAAAAGCATATCTATCTATGAAAAAAATAAAGCTGCCTAAGGATGACTGATACGATAGAATGAGCACATCTGCTTGTGAACAAATCACATCCACCTATGGACAAATAATATCCACCCATGAATGACTAGTAGGAATGGATAAGCATAGTCGCATGTGAACAGAGCTCAAATACCTATGGACAGAGCGAATCCGCCTGTCAACAGAGTTTTTCTGCCTATCTAGGAATAATGACTTGACAACAAAGGAAGAATCAAACAAAATACATGACACAAAAAATATGGATTGAAGACATGCATTGGTATCAAAAAGAAGACACACCATATTGTACAAACCTATATTAGTTAGTTGGGAGTGATAACCTACCATAGGCCCACCAACTATGAGGCTAATATCTCAAGATTAGTGTGAGACACTACTCAGAAAAATGTCAGTAGATAAGGATCCAAAGGCACAAGGATTACCTTTTCCCTTTCTTTGAATGTCCTGAGACCTTCCCTGAAGAGCTCCTACCTCTACTCAGCGAGATACATATGAGTAGCATTAGGCATAATACTATACTCTACACTACGATAGACAACGATCAAAAGGTCTTAAGCTAGGCAAGTACAAGATCTCTTGTGCGTCCTATAAATACAAGAAGGGTATGTGAGGCATGCTCATGAACACTATCCCATCACAAGTGTGGGTTAGGAATGTCATTCAAGCCATTCAAACCAACCCTACACTCCTTACTCAGAATTACCTAAGTATTAGAGCTTCACTAGACACGACGTGACTATATTGGGTTAAAACTTTCATAGATCCCCACTTTATATACCCCATTGATTCATGTGGTTGAGTTCATCCCTTCGGGAAATGAAATCCCAAAGTAGACCTCCTAAAGGGAAGGTAAAGCTAGGTGTTTTTGATCTCCAGGCTCGCACATAGTGCAAGGAGAGAGCATACACACAAACTAGAACACCTAGGTAATACAGAGGACTTGAGTCTACTTTTGATTTATGATCCCCTAGCTTACCAAGCAGTGCAAGGGGACAACATATGCTAACAAGAGACTCTAAACATGACACACAAGATAAATTGACCCTTTAAGAGAAAATGAAATGTGCCTAAATTAGTGATAAAACACAAAGGTCTTTGATCGATGTCCTACAAGAAACTCATTAGTAGTCCAACCATCGATCTTAGAAAAATGAAGTTGCAGATGGATATCAAACACTCATAGGCACCAAGGAAGATTTAGCAAATCAGTAGCAAATAGATAAAAAAAATGGAAATTATGAAACAAAAGCAGTAAATCAATTTTACCTATGCAGTCGATTGTCAACAATATGGAGTTGTCCCTATACCAACAAATCTTCCCCTATAGGTAACATAGTCACCGGTTAAAAAATTCACCTCTGTAGTTAGAAAATATGCCTTTGTAAAGTCAAATCTGCCTCTATAGGATCACATTTGAATGTCTGTGTAGATGCCACTGCAACGATGTATCCACCCGTTCTCTGCAAATCCACCTTTGTGGGTCTAACAAATTTTCCTACATATAGTAGGTCCACCTCTATGTGTTAGTGTGTTAGTGGAGCCCCATTTTCTTCATGGGTCGACTAGGGTGTCTAAGATCCAAAGCGTATCGACCTTTATGTAAGATGGATCCACCTTTGTATGCAATGGATTTTCCTGTGTAGAGCGTATCTGCCTCTATGCAAGGAACCTATAAGAAAAAACCTACGCAAATCCTAGAAAAAAGTTATCAGACCCAAGACATGGGTCCCATCGGGCATGCCAAAATGTGTGTGGTGATTTTATGTTTTTAAATGGAAGGAAATGCAATGCAAAAGCCTAACAAACACAAAACTAAGGCAATGATCAATATAATTTCAGCAGCATAACAATATAGATTTGCTTAAAGATGTACATGTTATGAAAAATGGTTTTTGAAAAGGTGAAAAACAGGGTTCACCAAAAATGGATAACAAGGGGGTTATGATGAACCTATTTCTCACCAATTCATTAGAAAATGAGATCCCCATAAAGAATTGACTAACAACCCTTAGGTGAATCAAGTCAATGTGAGAATCTTCAAGTTTCCTTATGCTTGAAGGATGGGAGTCAAGTTCAAACAACACTTTGGGGAGAAAAACTAAAAATATAAAATCAACTCCAATTTATGCAATCCAACACTCGAAACAATAATATTAAACTCAATATTAGCAGAACCAAAAAATAGATTGCAGATCTGAGAAGGGTAGAAATATGCTTACCAGTCACTAAAAGGTAGTTTCTAAAAGCTTACTAGGACTCATTCACCCATGGGCAAATGGGTCTTTTGTCTAGGTTTTTCTACAACTTTTGGGAGCCTCTAATGTTGATTTGTAGCTTTTGATTTGTCCAAGTTTCAGTGTTGGAAAGTTGGAAATCAGATCTATAGGTTAGATTTCGTGGCTTGACAACAACTTTGACAACTTTTGCAACTTTGACAACTTTCCAAATTTGCTCCTTTGATAGATCTTCAATTCTTCTTCAACCCAAGATCGACAAAACACATAAGATAGAAAAATTGTTTGTTTTTTGGTGAATGGGGGTTTGCCTTGGTCAAACCCCATTTTGGTAATTAAACATTGAAATGAAACAATGAAACATGAAAGGAATGATGAATAAACAAGTACTATGTTGCAACTCACCAAACCCTTGATTTGAAACCCTTGAAGTACTGAAACTTAGTAGATCTCTCCAAGTTCTTGATATTGCATGAAATGGCTTGATTGATGATGTGGTCTTGATGCTTGAATCTTGATTTGAAACTTGAAACCTACATCACAATGTTAGCTCCAAAAAAATGCATGAATGAAAATAACTTTGACATGATGCTTGAGATCTTGAGTGTTGCAACAAATGCTTGATAAATATGCTCTTGAATACCCTTGAAAATAATACTTGCTCATATGAAAATTTCCCTCTTGCTAGATGTTTTGAATTGATAAAATAACCTTGTATTTATAGACATTTATCCTTAATTTCCTGAAATTCAAAAATTACAAGCCAAATTTTGAAATTTGAATTTAGGATGATAAAAATACCACCAAAAACATAATTTAAATTTAGTTCCAAAGGTCTAGGGAGTGAATGGGTCCTAGGTCCCTATTCTTGGAACACACATTGCTCAAGGTAAAGTGTTATGTGTTGGAATTAATTATTGTCGGGTTTCCCCTTCAAAAAAATGTAATTTATTAGGCTTGTAAATGAATAAAAGGGCTTATTAAAGTCTAATTAAGCTCAATTTAATTAAGAGGACCCAAATAAGTGTGAAAATGTAAATAGATACATTTATCAACACTAAATTAAGGCATAATTAAGTCCGTTTTAATTAGGAGGGCCCAAACAAGTGTGAAAATGTAAAAGAATACATTTTTCTACACTACAGTTGTGTTGTAGTGTTTTGTGAGAATGTGATGGAGGGATAGAATTCAAAGTTGGAGATCAAGGGTTGAGATGTGTTGAGACATCTCAACTCATATGGTGGTGACAAGTGGCACCATGGAGAAGAAAGGGGGAGAGTTGACCTCTCAAGGCCTAGGATGGTGACAAGTGTCACCATGTGAGGCCTTGAGACAAGGATTGGCACTTTGCAAGTACCTTGGGAGATGGACAAGATCTCTTTCATAAAGGGCTTTCTTGTCCAATCTTCCATGATGATTGGATGGGAGAATAAAAAGGAATTTTAAATTCCTTTTGTGCACTTTGGGAAAATAAAAAGGAATTTTAAATTCCTCTAAGGTACTTTGGGAGAAGTAACCAATGTGGGGTTAATTCTCCAAATGGAGAAAGCCTTTAATGTTGGCTTGAGAAGAGGGAAAGTCATAAATGGAAAGATGATTATCCATTCCTAATCAAGGGATTATGAATGTGCAAATGATTAAAGGGGGTGATTAGGTGGGAAATTAAGCTAATGAGAATGGTTAGGAGGAAAGTTGAAAAGGTTGGAGGATGTGACACCTCCTAATCATGGATTAGGTGTGTGCACATTTCTAATGAAGGGATTAGGACAAGGATTAAGGATAATGAGGAAATTGAGGAGGATGGGACAAGGAGAGAGAAAAGGGAAGGATTAAATATTCAATTTAATTCATGTGGGATGACAAATGATTAAATTAAATAAATAGATTTATTTAATTTAAAAAAGAAGGGATAAAAGGTAAAGTATTTAATTGATTAATTAAATACCTTAGGAATTTAAAAGACTTTAGGGAAATGAATGGTATTAATTAAATAAACATAATATTATGTAATTAATACAACCAAGAAGGGACTTGGATGAAATAAGCATAAATTTGATCAAATGTAAGTGGTCAAATTTAGGTTTCTATAGTTTATTAGATGCAAATTTTTACCTAGCTATGTATATGGGGGTGAGTAGTGAACCATATATTTTTGGGCATGAGGCTTATAGGCTACTCTTGCACTCTTAGGATGTTTCACCTAAAAGAAGAGAGATAAGGCTCACAAAAAATCAATGTGGTTCACTCAAACTAAGATATGTATGATGTTACTAAGGCTAAATGAGATGATCTAAATGCAACTAAGCTAAGTAATTGACTGATTATGAATGCAAAATCTAAGAAAAATGTAGTGTTTGAAAACACAATGTGATATGCAAGCATGAACTAAACATGAACAAATGCAAAATAAAAAAGAAGAAGCCTGAATCAAAGTGTACCTGGGTAGAGAATGAAGAATATAGAGTGTTCTGAATGCTGACAAAGATTACTGAAAATCACCAATGGGACTCATTTGCCACTGATGGTGAATCAGTCCTGCTTCTGATGAAAACTTTTGGAAACTGGTTTCTGATTGTTGGGATCTAGAATCTGACAAAATCTATATTTTCAGCCTTAAGGTGGGACTCATTCGCCACTGATGGAAAATTATTCCTCTCCCAAAATTCTATGAAATCAGGGACCAATTCTATAGCACCAAATCTGAGGTTGTCTGCTTGTTGGGTTGATGGAGTCAAATATGCAAAAAATGGACTGTAGGTTGTCTCCAAGCTTGAAATAGGTTGTAGTTGACTTGAAACTTTGTTGACTTATTGACCACCTTTCAACACCTATTTGCTTGATAAATCTGCATACACACATCTACAAACACACATGCAAAAGGGGAAAAATGGTTAAGGGTTAGGTTATAGGGATTTGCCTTAGTCAAATCCCACTTTGGTAATCAAACCCTTAATGAAGAAATGGAATGAAATAAACAAGGAAAGATGAAAAAACAACATGCAAATGTCCTAAACTCACCAACCTTGTTGAAGAAATTTAAAGATATAACAATGGTTGCTCCAAAATACTTGATTGATGCTTGATTGAATGATGCAAAGTGCTTGAATGCTTGAATGAATGAGTGAATAAGTGAACTTGATGAATGGGGGTTAAAATGGATGTAAAAACACTTATTTATACACACTTTTGCCTTAGTAACCCGAAGATACCTCATCACAGGCCAACATAAGGTGATGTTAAATAAAATTCTGAAAGAAAAATTGAAATATTTCAAATTTTGAGCCAAGAGGGATGGCGAATGGGTCCCACCTTGCACTTGAAAGTGGGTGTCAGGAATTATCTTGCATTTAAAGTTGTTTGTCAGTTTATATTCAAAAACACACTTAATTAAGCCTTATAAGGGCATAAAGGGGTCAAATAAAGCATAAGAAAGGTGTAAATAGTGAAATTAAGCCTATAAAAGCGTGAAATCTTGTTACAAGACTTTACAACACTTCAAAATAGGACTTGATAAGTGATGAAAAAGTGATTTTTAGGTGAATTGTAATGAATAGAGTCTAGAAAATAGTAGAAATGTTTTACAACACTTCACAACACCTTTAGAAGATGCCATAATTTGAATTTTAAGAACCTAACGTGAATGTTCAAGCCACATTGCAACATTAAATCAGAGCAAAATGGACCAAGCATTGTGAAGAAAGACCTAAAAGACCATGAAAATGTCAAGGGGCCATTTATCTACGGCACAAATAGTAAAAATTCATTTTCATTTGCACACATACACCTAGAGAACATCATATTTTCTATCTTAGAGCTACTTTTATATTGATTATGATGGTTAAGAGGAGGAGAAATGTTTCTATTTGAGACAATTGGGTTTGATCTAGCATTGAGCATGATAAGCTCTCAAATGTAATGAAATTTTTGACCTAAAATTTATTTGTTTTTGTAACTTTTTTATAACATGAATATTTATCTATTTTTTACAAAATGCACAAAGACTCATTTTTAGGAGTGACCCATAGATTTGACCTAGTAGGTATAGGTTCAACCCACAAGGTCAATCCATGAGCATGAGGTTGACCCACAAGTTTGATTTGAACTATGAAATTGAGCCTCATTGATGAATTATAGTATTCTTCCATAGTTTTTTATTTATTTAACTTTTTTGATGTATACATATACTAATTTTTTTATGTATACAAACAAACTTTGAGATATGTGAGAGGCCATATAGCCTACATGTTAAGAGCATGTGGTTTTTGGTACATATATATGTAGATTAGGTACTAAGTTATAGGCCATAGAGATGAGATATATGGTTAATGATACTCATATTTTGATTACCCTTATAGAGTGATGGGACTCTGATACCACCACTTTTCACCTACTAGTTAGTGAAATAGCTATGGCTTTCAGGGATGTATGCCACATTATAGTTCTCCTAGTTAGGGATCAGTGAATGAAGACTCGCCATACTATGCAATAAGAGGATTATGAGTTGTATCAATTGTGTATAGGTTGCCTAAGACATTGTTATAATGACATGTTGTACAATGAGATTGTACTTTTTGATGCATCCAAATTGTGCAAGTGGCTCCTTTTATTGTTGCTATTTTCATCTTGCTACATGGAAATGGTTCTAAAATTTTTTATGGGCTTGTTAGAGGGGGAGGATCCTCAAAAAGTGTTTTCCCAAGGTGTTACATGTTAGCCTAATCATGTGATAATCTACACAATTTTTTTAATATTCTACCATCACCATAGTTAGGATGACATCTCTACTCTAAATGATGGCCTAGGAGCACCTTTGGATTCCATACCTATTAGGTCTCCCCTCCACAATAGAAATAATAGGTATAATGTTTGTATCTTCATGGGATACTAGGAACATTTGTAGGGGAGGGAGGGTTGTACACTTAGGGCATGGTGGCAATGGTTCAATATAGTAGTGTGAGGTGATATAATAAGGAGGTCATGTTGGTCATTTCCTATGAATGTTAATGCTAGATTTTATCTTAATTACATTAGGTTATTGTGGTGGTTCTTTAATAGGTATAGTATGATGATGGATTTATTTCATCTTAAGGATATATTTTGATATCTTGGGCCCTTAGGTAGACTATGCCCCCTAATCGAGTTTTTTATAGACATTATTAGTAGTATTGAGCTACAAGAGAGGGAAGGGGATATACTTATGATGAATACTCAAATTGTGACTAATTTGATGGTGAGGAAAATCACCTAGTTTAACTAATGGGTGAAAAAGGGACCTCCATATTTCAATACATTTGATACCCTTGAGGAGATACCTACTATGAGATAAGTTGAAGCTCAAGATGTACATAATGTTTTCCTACTATAATAGATCCTAGTTGATGCTAATTAGAAGGCTAGAGACCCAAGTTTGATGTAATGATCATATCAATTTTAATTTTAGGTTGGTTTTTTCTATTTTTCATTTGCATATGATTGATGAGAGTTATGATTTTGTAGGGAGTATTGTGGATTAATTGAATCTAATTTCATTAAAAATAGAGTATATTACATGGGGCATCTCAACCATACTAGTAGAGAAAATTATTTTAGATTATACATGCACACATTAGATGGTTTATTCTATTTGTGGACCCATTTAGCCAAGTTGTGGTAGCCTATATACATCTATATCAGTAGAATGTATTTCACTAGATTAGGAGAGGAATATTATGGATACTAATAGAGATATTGTTAGACTTGAATGCTAGATGTGTGGAGCAAGATAAGTTGGGGAGAGCTCTTGTACAATGGGAGGGACATGATGGATATTGCCTACACCCTCTCGTGTGCATTGCTTAGCCACTTGACATGGGAGTTAGATATTAATATAGCCACTATTCATGAGCAATATGTACAGATAAATACGATACTTAAGGAGGTTGAAATAATTTTTGGGATTAGTTATATGTTTTAGGATAGGTCACAATAGAGATATTGATTAAGGAGTTATAATAGGACCCACATTAGTCACAAGAGCAATGTGGGGAAGGGATAATCTAGACAACCTCTCCTTGAGCAATAGATGGTCTCATGATTATGATTGTTTGATTTGTATGTTTAGACATTTTATGTGATTAATTCTTTGTCATTTATACTATAATAATTTTTCATCACATGTAATGATGTTATGTTTTATGTTTAGATGATGTTACGCTATGGTTTAGATTAGCTTCTATTCATATGTTTATTTTTTTTGCATTCAAGGTTCATATGTATGTATGTGTGTATGTAAAATGTATCATGAATAATAACACACATGTTATCTATGGTAATCAATGAACCCAAAGAACATAATGGAACCCTACAAATATTAAGCAATCAATAGCTAAAAAGGAATTCCATAATCAAGGCCACATGTAAGAAATTAATAAAAGACTTTATTAGGATCTACATTAAATTGAATCCTAGGCTCTTTTCCTTTTTATTATCATTCATCTAAGCATCATTTCATTTGATCAATGTTAGGAAAGGTGTCTCAACCTTTCTCTTAATGATGAGTATACAGAGAATGAATTTTTTTACTGTGAAAAATAAATAAACTTTTTCTTGGCTAAAAACTTTTTTTATCTATAAAATAGAAATTTCATGTTGTTCAACATCACTTTCAAGGATGTGTGTTGCATGGATATGGTAAAATGAAAGGTTTTGTTCCCTTTTTAGTTCTACATTGCTTGAATGTTGTCAAATTCATTGTGCAAGAGATTAAAGAGGGTGTGAAACTAAAAGGAATAAAGAGAGAAACTTGTTTAGGTGTCTAACTTAGCACTGTTGAAAGCAAGTCTTGTGACTAGTTAGTAGTTAGCTTTATAATGGATTCTAATGGTCCAAATGAGTATACTTTCTTGGATGTTGATCGACATGTAATTGGAAAGTATGTGTGTTAGATTATTATTTGTGCCACCATTTTCCTTGGAAGCCTAAGGCTCCTTTAGATTCCTCCTATGTGAGAAGTTACCAATGACCACGAACCCATTGATGCATAATGCATTGTTGGTTAGCATTAAGGTTCCTTTAGACAAACACAATCAATGTTCTCCCATTGAGAAGTTAGACCTCTCAAGAGAGAATTTTTTGGACCAACAATGTACCATAATGTTGTAAAGAAGTCATCTCAAGGTGATGTCAAGACTCAAGCCTTGAGACTCTAAAGCATGTGGTAGTAGCTCATGCCATTTGTGATGAGGTTGAGTCACCTCATGTAGGTGGTTCCATTCATCTATAAAGGTTGGTGAAAAACTTATTTCATGTAGAGAGGTTGGTAAAAGAATTCAATTCCCTAAGGGCTACTTTAATTTTTGCTTTCTTTTTCTAGGTAACGGTGATGAAAAGAACATTGTGATGCTTGAAACTTAGACAAATATATATATGATGACAAGTGGTATGAGATTGAACCCTCACTCTCTGATACCAATGCTCTAATTTTCATCAAGATTGGAGGATGATCTTACATATAGCAACAACAAGCTTATGAAGTTGTGTAAATGGAGATAAGTTTATTTTCATTTGATGATTGTTATGTAAAAACTTTATATAGGAAGCAAACCATAAATAACAAAACATGCAAATAGTGTGAGGAATATGTTATCCTCCATTCATTAATATGGTGTGAATTATAAATAATAACAAAAGTATTGTCAAGAATGCACTCCTATAATTAGGCACTTACCTAATTTTCCAAAGCACTCTAGAGTATAACCAGACTAGGTTAAGGCACAAGGTGGCGAAGAGGAGCAAAAAAAAGCAAGAGACCTAGAAGGGAAGCAATGGGGAGATATTGAAGAAGATAGTTGATTAGGAGATGGTGGTGCAAATGGGAGCAGAGTAGGGGAAAATTCTCACACACCATAATGGGTTTTTCAAATGGAAAATGGGTGGAAAAATGCCACCCAATTTATCGCAGGTCAGAGGCTTATATCACGAGAAACCAAAACCAGGTTGGGTGGGGGACCTAGGGAGATGAAAAAGGAAGGGTGCTAGATCCAGGACTAGAGCCAAACAAATTGCATAAGAGTAGGGAAGGAAGGATCATGCGAGGTAACAGGTGTGGCTAGTTTTGGGAAAAAAGAAGTCCTGGAGAGGAGTCATCATCAAATTGGAGAAGCAAAATGAACGGGAATCTAAAATGAACCAGTAACCCTTGGAGAGGGAAAGACTACATAAACCCTAAGTTTGAGTGGAACAAAAAGATAGAACCATGGGGCGACAAATCCCCAATAGGAGAAAGATGGAAGCAATCAGGGCGAAGGTGGAACTCAAAAAATTCAAATATGGACAAAAGGGGAATTGGAGGCAGGAGATTCCAAGGAAGAAGGATCAGAAAAGATACGGAAGCCAATATGAGGCCATGGGGGAGTAAGCTATTTGCAATTCCATCGAAAGTGATAGAAAAGAGGATTTCCATAGTGAAAGATAGATCCTTGTTCGCAAAATGGTGTGGCCCGGGACGCCCTAAGGAGGAGATCATGGACTAGTAGCAAAGCAACTTCAAGGATTGGGTAAGCATTCAACAACTACCAAACTCCTTTCTCATAAAGTGCATAGACATAAATTTGAAGCAAAAAATTGTATATGAAAATCCCCTATTTTTAAAAGGTCATAGTTTTCATTGTTTAAACTAGAAATCAAAATTTTATCCATGGAACTACTCCATCAAAAAGATTCCCACATGGATAAAACTGGTTGACCTCCCATCTGAGTACTAGAATGTGGAAGCTTTAGTGAAAATAGGAGATGCATTAGGAGTATGCTTAGGGGTGGATGAAGATTTCATAAATGGCAAAAAAGAAGCAGAAGCCAACATATTGGTGGAAATAGCGGAAGGAGTGGGAATCTATAAAAACTTGGAGATCATGACGAAGTTTGGAAGCTAGCAGCAAAAAGTGGAAGTATGAGAAGGGCCATACATGGGGAGATGTTTGTTTAGGAAACAAATTTAGGAGGGTTTCTCCAAAATGATGTCAGAAAATAAGGGGAATAATTTGGGTGAAGGCAAGGCAGGAGGAAAGATAGGCCATGATGAGCAAGATCGAAATAGGGAGGGGACAAATTAGAAAGGTGAGTCAGAATCCAAAAAGAGGAAGATGGATTGGAATAGTTTGGGAATATCTAAGTAATTTCACCCTGTGCCAGCACAATCCAAGGTGGTGGCAACACGAGTAGAAAAAGATTTAAACACTCTATTGGAGGAAGCCAAAGAAATTCAAAAAGAGATCAACTTACAGATAAGGGAGTTATCAAATGAAGTAGATAATTTGAGGGTTGAAGTGCAGGAGGAAATAGGAAAAAAATTGAAGATACTGCCAGAAACAAAAGGAGATGAAGAGGAGAGAGTGGAAAATGAAGGAGTCTTTACTCAAACTGAGGATGAAGGGAGTGATCAGGAACCAAAATCAAAGGAGGAAGACCAAGAGGAGGCTGAGGAAGGAGAATTGATCAAGGAAAGGATGCTTGAGCATAATCAATCAAAAATTTAAAAAACCAAACATCAAGAGGAAAGGCAAAAGGGGACCAAGATTGAACAAAGCCAAGCTAGAAATTGCAGCCAATGTTGTAGGACAGAGGAAACTTAGATCTGGGAAGGATGTGATCCTTCCCAAAGGTCAATGAAGATCATCACATAGAATGTCAAGGGCATCAATGCCCCTAAAAAAGGGTGTATGGTCAAGTGCCAAATTGACCAATCAAAGGCGGACATCATATTGATACAAGAAACCAAATGGAGCAAAGAGGAAGGCAAAAAAAGGATGACCAGTTGGAAGAAATGGAAGGGGAAATTCAAGGAGGTAGAGGGTGCATCAGGGGGTCTTGGCACCATATGGAACCCATTATCAGTAGGAGGAGAAGTAGTAGGAGAGGAAAGAAACTAACAATTAACAAGATTCAAGGGTTTGTTGAGGGATGAGCAATTATTTTCCATCAATGTATATGGGCCAATCTCCATAATGGAGAAAAGATAAGTGTGGAGGAGGATATCAAGTGAGCTTGAAACCACAAGAAATGGGAGAGGTGTAGTGACAAGGGATTTTAATGTGACTCTGAACAATGAGGAGAAGCAAGGGGGTTTGGGAAAAATCACTAACATCCAACGTGACTTCCAAGAATTTGTAGACAAAAACTAGCTACTGGACCTTCAAGAATGAAATGAAACTAATTCCCAAATTTAAAACGCAATGATTTAAATTGTTTCCGCAGATTAATTCCAAAACTTTTATGCACAAATTTTAATATTATATTTAAAGCTCAAGTAAAGACTTTGAAATTAAATGCATATCATAAATTGATCAACAATTTCACTCAAATACATTCAATCATGTCATAAATAAATTATTAATTGAATAAACTCAAAGATTTAAACACTTTATTGCTCAGACAATTTAATAAGATTTGATACTTATCTTTGGAAATGTGCAGAAGAAATCTTCAACTATTGCTGGAATGGTCCTTGGTTCAGCCTCTTCCGCCTGTGAGCAGTCTAGGAGGAAAGCAGACTTTGCTGCTCTACACGAGTGTTGGTTCCACCGGAACAATGCTCAACACTCGTGCCACAAAACCATGCCCTGGCTAGGACCGTCCTGAGTGCACGCACTTGTACCCCAGGTTGGACACCCACTGTAGGAGTGCCCCTTCTCCGTCCTACTCACAGCCTGCTAACCTTGAAACCCTATTCCTGCAATGTGCTCCACTTGATTTTCCTCTTTTTTCATGTCTGTCCTTTTCCAAGTTTCACACGAATGATTTATATATCTTTTAAGGGGTGGTTTCCAAATTCATCACACCCTTTCACAAAGGTTTCCTTTTTAACAATTATTTAAATAAATAATTAGGCTTCCCCTTTTAAAGAATGTTTATGCAATATTCTTTAATCTCTCTTTTTACCAAAGGATTATAATATCCTTTATTTTTCTCCCCCTTTTTAATTATAAAGGGTTATTTAATAGATTTATTTTCTCTTGGGGAAAAAGTCTCATAACAAAGAAAGAAATGGAGTATTTACTTGGTCAAACAAGAGGAAGGGTTCACCAATATAGCTAAAAGGCTAGACAATTTTTTGATGTGGGGAGATTGGGGGGAATCAGCGGGCTCACATGAGGTCCAAATTCTACCCTTTACATGCTTAGATCATTTCCCGGTGCAATTACTCCTTGGGCAGGAAGATCCTCCAAAACGAAGTCTGTTCAAGTTTGAAAATAAGTGGCTAAGGGATGAACGACTTCTAGAACTAATAGAGAAATGGTGGAATGAGATCAAATTTGGAGATCAATCAGAGCTTTATAAAGTAAATAAGAAGTCGAGTTTCATCAAAGTCAAATTCAAGGAGTGGAATAAAGCTCACTTCAAAAACATCTTTCAGGAGAAGGAAATAGTGGAACGGGCCAGAAGGAAATAGTGGAACAGGAGCTAAGGGCTCTAAATGAACATGTAATTCAAAATGGGATGGAAGCAAATGACTTTGAGAACACAAAAAACCTAAAAGAAGAGCTAGTAGAGATTTTGAAAAGGGAAGAATGCTTTTGGCACCAAAAATCAAGAGAGACTTGGCAAAAGGAGGGGGATAGGAACACTAAGTATTTTCACAAAACAACAATAGCCAACCGAAGCAGGAATAGAATAGAAAAAATTAGGGAGGATGGGGAAATAGCACAATCCTCAGAGGAAGTAAGCAAAAAGCAGTCAAATTATTTGAAGCAATCCTAAACAAAGAAAGCCCAAAAAATAGGGTAACAAGAGAAAGACTGTTAAGCATGATCCCAACCATCATAAATGAAGAGAAAAATAGATGGTTGTTTCAAAAAATCAGAAAGGAAGAGGTCAAACCACAACCTTCTAGTTGAATCTTGACAAGGCACCTAGACTAGATGGCTTCCCAGCTAGATTCTTTCAAAAAATTGGGAAATTGTAGGAGATGACCTTAAAGCAACTATTGAGGAGTCAAGAAGAAAGATGGTAATGTTGGGAGCATTAAATCATACATTTCTAGCCTTAATTCCGAAGAAGAAAGATCCACAATTAATGAGTGATTTCAGGCCAATTGTATTATGTAATACAGTGTACAAGGTGGTCACCAAAATCATAGCCAATAGGCTAAAGAGTGTCCAGAATGAGGTCATATTAGAAGAACAGAGCGAATTTTCCCTAGGGAGATCAATAGCTGAAGGCATAATCATTTCCCATGAAACTATCCACACAGCTAGAAAGACCAAGGAAGCATGTATTGTGTTGAAATTAGACATTCTAAAGGCTTATGACATGGTGGACAGACAATTCTTGTTGGAAGTATTGGGGAGATTTGGATTTGATGAAAATTGGATCAACTAGATAAAGAGTTGCATTTCAACTGCCAAATTCTTGGTACTGGTGAATGAAGCAGCACATGGATTTTTCACATCCATAAGGGGCCTAAGGCAAGGTGATCCTCTCTCACCCTTCTTATTCATAATCATGGTAGAAGTATTGTGGAAGAGGCATACAAACCCTGAGGAGAGAAGGAAAATGGGTTGGAGTTCAAGTAGCAAATGGAATGGAGCCAACAACACACCAACAGTTTGCAGATGACACCATCTTGTTCGGAGAAGCATGTAGGAAGGAAGCCAGGGTGATCAAGACCTTCCTCGATGACTATTGCAAGGCATCTAGGAAAAACATAAATTGGGGAAAGTCTAAATTCTTCTTCCTCAATACCCAACCGAGTCTGAAGAGAGACTTGGCAAAAAAATTGAACTTAAAAGTGGCAACACTGCCAGGGTGCTTTTTGGGCATGCCCTTGTTTGCAGGGATGAATAAACAATGGAAAAAGTAAACTAGGAACTTGGAAGGGGAAGTGGCTTTCGTCGGCATGATGACTATTAATGGTGAAATTTGTGCTATCAGCCATCCCAGTTTATTCAATGTCATGCTTGAAGTTACCAAAAGCAGTAGAGGAGGCACTGAATCAAATTTTCCAGAAATTCTTTTGGAGTGGAACAAGAGAGAAAAACAAATTTCCTTTGGTAGCTTGGGATAAAATATGCACCCCAAAGGAGGTTGGTGGAGAAAAACTAAAACAACTCACAATAATGAACCAAGCTATGGGAGCCAAATTGGTATGGGACCTATATGCAAGAGGAGAATAGAAATGAGTACGAATCTTGAGAAGAAAATATCTAGACTCGGATGACCCCACTTGCATCCTCACAACAATAGCACCCCTAAAGGGATCTGTGATATGGAGTGGAGGGATATAGTAACCAAGCATGTCACATGGGAGGTCAGAGATAGGAAAAGTGCTTCCTTTTGGAGTGATTCATGGTGTGGCAAACCACCCATTGACAATACATCAAGATTGGAAGAGTTGAAGAAAGAAGCTATGCGGATGTGGGGACCCAAGGTTTACAATTATGGAAACATAATGCTCAAAAATGGAGTACCTAGCTAGAACTGGAATGCTATTCAAGAACTCAATGCCCCACAAGCTCGGAAAGACACACTAATGGAAATTCTCAAGAACAGGCTTTTCAACCCATCCAATGGAGGGGATGTAGTCTGGTGGTGTGGATCAACCACAAGCACATACTTTTGAAAGGCGCAAGACAACTAAGAGGGGGGTGAATTAGTTGTCAGCAAACACAATCACAAATTTCAAACACTTATCAATTTCAAATTCACTTTGTTCTGTTATTAAGTGTGAACATGAAATGCAAATAACATAAAGCAATATCAACACAGGAAACACCAGATTTACATGGAAAACCCAATAAGGGAAAAACCACAGTAAGGATTAGCTCACAATATAAAGTAGTTCCAAAACCAAATACAAAAGGGTTCACTGCTAGAGGGCTCACTGCCCAAGATAGGACTCACTGTCCAAATACAAAAGCTCATTGCTTACAAAGAGGACTCACTATCCAAGCAAGAGGTTCACTGCCTACAAAAGGATTACAATACTGAAGTGGCTTCACAACCAGAATGAACTGGTAAGAGTACACCTAACAAGTGTCGATCTAGTTCCTTTGATGCTTTATAAATTGACTTAACACACTTCATCATCTTTGCACTTCTTCACATTCGCAACTCCACAACTTGCTACATCATCCTCAAAACTATCTAACATATTTTTTTTTTATCTGCAAGCATCAATTAGGTCAGCCTAATTAGATGCAATCTTTATTCACTAAAAATACTAACTGTTAGCTCCAAGTTAGTACAAAACTTCTCCAAAAAATAATCCAAGCGTGTAGCACGCTACAATGTGTTGGCATGGACCAAAGATCAGTCACACATATCCGCATCACAAAATTAATTCACCTTATCATCAACTATCCATTAGGTCGGCCAAAGATAGACAAAATTCAACAACGGAGTAATGCCAACTTTCCATACGAGCACCTATGCCCATGAGATTATGAACATACACCTTTCTAGCATCCAAAAATCATTTCCCAAAACTGCAAGCAAAGATAATCAATAGCAGAGGATTGTAGACCTTAATACCAGAGGATGTAAACTGGTTCTTCATACCGGTTCAGAGTACTAGATCAATTTAACAACTTGATCAACATGGTGACATCAATGACAACACAAAGTCTGCACAACTTAGACGTTCTTCTTCATTCTTCCAACACATACAAGGTGAAGTTTGGTTACAAAATAAAAGAGTTAGCTATTGCAAGGAAATATTGGCCTTGCAAACTATTGTGGGGGAAAATCTACCTTCCCAAAGAAAGAGTATTCATTTGGTTGGAAATTCAGAAACAAATTCTCACCAAAGACAGGCTAGTAACATTTGGAATCCAAGGCCCAGGAAGATGTGTGATGTGCAAAAATAGTCAAGAGATAGTTGATCATCTACTCCTGACATGCCCATATGCGAATGAATGTTGGAACTTTGTCAGGAGCAAACTAAATCTACAATGCCCCATGCCAATAGACATTGAAACTTGGTTCAAAATGTGGCCATCCAATCCCAAAAATTTGGTATTTGGTGGGATATGACAGATCACTCCATCCACAGTTATTTGGGAAATTTGGAAGGAGCAAAATAGAAGGATCTTTCAAGGTAAAGAAATGAGAGAGGACGAGTTGTGGACCAAGATAGAGAGGGAAATTATAGAACTAGTCAATGAAGATGTCTGCAACAAGGCAGTCAAATAGAGAATGTTCACCAGTTGGGATGAAAACATGATGAAGTTACTCAAAGGATTGAAACTGCCATTGCTCAGCGAAAGTAGTGGTCTTGACTCACAAAAAGAAAAAGAAAAGAGGTAGTGTGGAAGGCATCGAAAGGATGGATCAAAATTAATTTTGACGATGCATCACATGACAATCCAGGTCTGGGAGGAGTTGGTTGCATAGCTTGGGATGAGCAAGGTAAAATATTAGTAGAGAAATCCATATCTCTTGGCTCTTGTACAAATAACGAAGCTAAATTTCATGTAGCTTTAATTGGTTTGCAATTAGGACTAGAATTGGGGGTGAAGCACATCCATCTGGAGGGAGACTCCCTCATTACCATCAATGCAATACGCAGGAACAGTGCACTGAATTGGAAGTTAAACCATCTATTGCAACCCATCAAACAATTAACAGACAAATTTGAAGCCTTTCAAGTAAGCCACGTATACTAAGAAGGGAACAACATGGCAGATGAGTTGGAAAAGTGAGTGTCAAAATCAAACACGTAAGCAAAAGGTGGAGTGATCGGAATATTCCTGGATGATGGGACATAACATCACAAGTTGAAAGAAAGGATGTTAGTTAGGAACGAGACAAGTCGGCAATAAAAAGAGTACACGGTATAATAAGGGCCATTATCGAAGTGGGAAGAAATGATAAGACAACAACCATAAATAGAAGGAAAGGTGAAGGACACAACAACAAATTTCAATGTAGGGGAAATGACGAGCAATGCACGACCCTAAACAAGTATGCAAATTTGTATTGCCTGGCCAAGATGTGGATTTGTAAGTACATGTTTGAAATGTCATGAACTCCAAGCTTGTCATTATGACAGGGTAAGGTCGTCACTCGATAAAAATCCATGGTTGGTGATAGCTTAAGCAAAGACGAGGATGAGCCAATTTGGAGTAATTGAGTTAGTAGTATGTGAGTGCAAGGAAAGGAATGGATACTCCACTATTTTTTAATACAACAAGATAGCAATAGACCTTCCATGGAGAGGTGACGGACAAAAGGATGAAAGGTATTTTGGCCTCACCTCATCTTGTGGTGCTATGGGCAACAAATAAAATTTTGGGGAGGGAGTTCCTGCTGGCATACCACACATTCAGGGAAAACACAAGCATCTCTGCCATGTTACTGGCGATGATTTTGTACATGGGAGTGCCCAAGACGAGGGCTAAGAAATTGTGTTAGATGGTTTTCATCCATGCCATGTTGGGTGAAATTGATAAAGCCCTAGACAATGTTGACATAAATTTGATGATGCCGCTTCCTCAGAACCATTACATGTCACTTGGGAATGGAATAGAGGTCAAGAAGTTTCCATTGGTTGGGTCTCTCAACCCGGCGGGGCTAGCAAAGCTATGGGATGAGAAGGAACAAAGCATAATGTTCCTTCTCTGAGCGGAAAAAATGATGAAAACCCCTCTGAAGGGGTGGGTGAAGCAGTATTTGGCGGAAGAAGGGTTGGATGAGAAAGTGGTAGGGAACGATGACAAAGATTGGGAGTTTGGAATAGGCAAGGAGTGGGTGTCGAACGATGCTCAGGATCTGGAGGCCAAGGCGAGCAGCCCAACGCATGTCAACTATGGTTCGGATTGCCCAGTAATTGCAAACTACATGGCGTACATGAAACAGGAGGACACAGAGGAAGATGAGGATGAAGCTGACAAAAATGAAGAGCAAGGCAAGGCTCTGCAAAATGTCTACGATATATTTCAATAAGCTATGTTTTAGATTACTAGTAGTAAATATCAATCCATCATAAGGATTTTTTGACTAAATATATTTGATAATATCCCCTGGTAGTTTGGCCACTCAATTCAGGGCCATTTTGTAAAATTCTAAGGGTGAACTAGGCTATTAAGCCATTTTGTCATTGTAAAGGGGTCAAGTATAATGTCAAAAGGGTGTTTGATACTGGTGGTCACTCAAAAAATAATAAAGACTATGCAATCTCTTTTTTGAAAAGCAATTTAGGGTGTTGCCCCTCAACAATGATTTAATGAGCAAAAAAAAACCAGACCGGGTTGAATGATGAAACAAGGACTCACTAGTTGATAGGCTAGTTTATAGAATATGCAATTATGTGTATTAATAAATTGGCTATCAACTAATCATTTCACAATATATTGACTAATGTCAATGTAGCACTCTTCCCATGTGGCCATGGTTATGCTCATAGTAACGAGACTCGGACTCGGACTCGGACTCGACGAGGGCGACTCAGCGCGCGACTCAGGGACTCAAGACTCGGACTCGGCGCAGACTTGGCAAAACGATTTTTTTTTGAAAAAACCCTAGAAATTTAGAGATTTTTAAGGATTTAAAACTTGTTTCAAGCACCCTTTATTGAATACAACACAATTAAAAGCAAATTTGATCACATGCACAAGTATACAACGATCACATAAGTATAAAGTGCACAAATTGTAGTTGCGCTGCTGAAGGAAATAGCATACTTAGATATATAAAATTAGTCAAATGTATAGAAAACTCATGGAATATGAAATCCATGACATCAAATGTTTCATACAAATATGAAATATCAAAAGTAAAACAATAGCTATAAGTCTATGACTCTATGCCCTATGGCATAGTGGAGCCAACATCCTTCCTACGAAGGCATCTAAGGGTCCTGGATGATGTTGCAGTTGCAGCCATAGTCTCTACCTGTGTCTGACTCTCCATGCCACTCTCACCGACAATAGCTATGTCTCCTCATTCTCTAGCCTCCTCCTCAGCCATGGCTACAACCTCGGCCTCTCTTTGCCTAGTCCACCCAATCAAGGTCCTCATCACTAAAGACTACATTTGTAGCCTTAGTGATCCACTTAGACTGTGGATCAACCTCCTCTAGATTGATCGGGGTTTTGTCATGGTCAAAAAGCTTCATGTATCTGAGCCAAAGGTTGTAATGAACATATACCAAGTCATTCATCCTCTCCATTGTCAATCTATTACGCTTCTTGGAGTGTATGTGCTCAAACATACTCCAATTGCGCTCACAACCAGATGAACTGCATGGCTGGCTCAATATACGAATGGCAATATTTTGCAAGATCGATGTATCAGAACCAAACATATGCCACCATCTATCTGAGATGAGAAAAAGAAACAAAATCAATCTCATTTCAAGTTTCAACTTTCAAGTTCAAGTTCAACATTTAATAATAAATTATAATATAAAAAGATGAAAATTATGCCCTTAAATATATTTTTACCTAGCAGTAATGTTGTCCTATTATCTTTGCACATTTGACGTGCAAAGAAGTCTCATTGTGCCTTAGTGAAGACATCTATCTCCTGCACCATTTGTGTAGTAACAGCGGGCAACATACGCTCTATCGTCATGTAGAGCCCACTAAGAATTCCTCTATCTGCACAGAAATCATGACGGAATTGGAAGGCCGGATTTAGGAAACATGTCGCTGCATGGATGGGCCTATGAAGTTGGTTTTTCCATCTCCTATCAATGATATCCCAAATGGGACGATACTTCTCCTCAACTCCACCATAGACTGATCTAATGGCCTTGTTTGCCCTATCCATTCCCTCATATATGTAGCCCATTGTGGGCTTCTCCCCATCTGTAACTCGTAAGTGAACTAGCAAGGGCTCAATAAACTGCAAAGTGCAAACATGTTTCACAAATAAGTGTGAATGAAAATAAACAAATAAAAGTAAGATATGATTAAAAATTAAAAGTTTTAAATCAATTAAAATGAATTAAAATGTTTAAATTTTACCTTCACAATCTCGTCCATTCGTGTACAAAACCCTTGCTCATCAAAAATGCAATCAGCCACAACAATCCCTGTAGTGCTTGTAGAAAAGGATGAGGAAGACCACTCCTCACTAGTAAACATGCGCCTTAAAGCTTCCTTTGACCGAATCAAGGATTGCATCATGATAAAATTTGTTGCAAACCTAGTGATGCCAGGACAAGACAACTCCCTCAACCCCGTGTATTGCCTCATAAGGTTAAGCACCCATGTGTGATTGTATACAAATTTGCATATGTTTTTTGCTGCATCCACACATGTTTTGATCCATGGGAGCTTGCCAAGATCCTCCAACATGAGGTCAATGCAATGGGCGGCACATGGAGTCCAAAATATAGTAGGGTGCCTCTCCATCAATAATCTACCAGCAACAACATAATTTGCTGCATTATCTGTCACCACTTGCACTACATTCTCTTCCCCCACATCAGCTATCACCTCCTCTATAGCCTCACACAGGTATGTGGCATTTTTGAATTGGGCAGAAGCATCAATGGACTTCATGAAGACGGTGTCACCTGAAAAAATAAGCAAAACCAATTATTCAATAAATTAAAAAACATAAATCAACCATATTAAATTATTAATCACTAAATCAAATTCAAATTTCAATGCATTGAGGGAAATACAATTACCTCCGAAGGAAACTAGGAAATTAAGCAGCATCCTATTTCTCCTATCGGTCTAACCATCAGTCATGATGGTGCAACCAATCATCCCCCATTGCTTGCGTTGCTCCTCTAATTGTGCTTTCACATTTGCCACCTTTTGAGTCAAAAGTGGGCCCTTTAATTCATCTTCACTAGGGGCTTTGAACCCCACCCCACATATGGTTATGGCATCAACCATGTTTTGCCAAAAAGGTGACCTAAAACGTGTTATAAATAAATTAATAAGTTACATAAGTATTGTAAAATGAAAAGTTTTAAGTTTTTAACTTTAAATTTGAATTTGATAATGAGATACATCTAGATTCTAAAATTTAAATATAAATTTTAAAACAATTAAACGAAAAAGTATTACTTGGCTACATGGAAGGGAATGGTGCAGTAGTACCAAAAGTCTGCAATTGTCTTTCTTGCTACATCATGTGCGTCCTTGTTCCAACCCATGCTCTCAAGCGACGGTTGGGAACCAGGAGTAGTGCGTGGTACAAAATATGAATCCACCCTAGATTTACGAACTCTAAGGCCAATGCTAATACTGCCACTACCATTAGCAGTAGCAGCGCCACGAGCACTAGGAGTATGCATAGGCATAGCTGATGCAGAAACAGAAGCACTAGCACAAGCACTATCATTAGGACGGTATGGAGGCATGGAAGAAGTATCTCCAACAGCACCAGGTCCATGTCCAACTCCAGCACTCACCAACTCCTGCTTCTGTTTCTTTTTCATTTCTTTTTGCATTTCAAAAGTTTCTAATTGCACTTGCACTTCACGAACAACCTCAGGAGGTGATTTAGTGCAACTGACTGCATCATGGGTGGGTATGCGTGCAAGATGGTATTTTAATCTATTTATGCCTCCATGATATATTGTTTTGCAGTAGTTACATTTTGCGTCTCCTCTTTTCATTCCGGGAAAGATTTCAGTATGTTTCCAAGCAAGGTCTTTTCTGACTGGGGTTTGAGACATTGTGAAAATAATAATATGATTTGATTTGCAAATGAATGTGGATGCAAAAGTAGAGTTTCTAAAATTATTTAAGTTGCAAGTAGGGTTTGTAAAAAAAATATGCAAACTCAAAAAAACAATGATTTTACAAATTTCAATGAATTATTTGTTAAAAAGACACAAAAAAATTAATTAAAATCAAACTTACCTCTTAGATTTGGCTTGGAATGCAATGCAAACTCCTCCCAATCACTGGTAATGAGCTCTCAATGCACCTCCTTGCTGGTATGAAGCTCCCCAAATGATATATGACCCTGGATTTGTCTTCAACAACTTGTTGGTTGCCCTCTCTTCTCCTCCTATTTTTCTTCACAACTCTCTCTTCTCCTCCTATTTTTCCAAATGAATGAAATGAGGTTGCTTTTAGGGCTAAGGAGATAATATAAGTTAAAAAAAAAAACTTTAAGTTTATGTTTTTTTTTGGCCTTTTTGGCCTTGGCTGTGTCGGTCGCGTCCAGGGCTCAGGACTCTCCTGGATGCGGCGCATCCTGCCTAGACGCATTTGGACATGGCTGCGTCCGTGCCCGCACTCCCAGGACTCGGCCAAGGGTGCTCGGTGTGCGACTCGCCAAGTCCAAGCGAGTCTCGTAACTATGGTATTCTAGATATTAAATTTGTATGGTGCTTGACATGATTATGTGGAGTATGCGACCAAGAGTTGGATACATATAGATTCAAATTAAATATATTGATGTGATTGTATGTGAACACATGTGTAAAGCACACCAAATTTGAAAAGGTTATAAGAGTTGGTATAACTACTATCGAAGTTGAAACACACTCCTAAAGTTGTGTGTCATAATTGAAGAGTACATGCACGATTATTTTGTATTATCTTACACATAGCTATTAGAATTAGTGTTTGTATAGATGTGTGTGGTCTTCCAAAATGTCTTATCTATATGCAAAACATCTGTTACAAAGACGATTATCGTTGCACCAAAAGATCGACTTGTTAATGCCTGATACAATCGTTATAGTTAATGAATCCACGGGAGGCGGTTAAGCCATGTCACGAACCCGAGCGTTGCGCTGCACAACATAAGGAGACCAAGGGCGCACACCTTGCAACAATCCCACCCTCGCATCCCCACCCCCCAACACAAGCGATGGGTTCGAACCCGTGACCCAGGCTCCAATACCAATTGTTTCAAAGACAGTTGTCGTTGCACCAAAAGATCAACCTGTTAATGCTCGATACAACTGCCAGAGTTAATGAATCTAGGGAGGCAGTTAAGCCATGTCACGAACCCAAGCACTGTGTTGCATAGCACAAGGAGACCAAGGGCGCACATCTTGCAACAACATCTTGGTGCAATGTTATGTGTACAAGGGGATACTATGACATGAAAAAGACTTATAATAACCTTGATAGCATGTGCCCCAAAATACACTTTCCATGCCTTTTGTTTGCCCGTATTCTATGTTTTGTCCATTGATAATAATTGAATAGAGATTTATTTTAACAGACCCATTAAAAAATTTGTATTTGTGTTCCTCTGACCCTTTGTATGTTAATAGTTGTTTGAGCTCCTTAGGGGTTTTCATAGCGGTGTTTGTTTTCTTTCCTTGCACATTTATTTTCTCAAGGGCTTGTTTTCCAAGCTCCTTCATGGTCAATGCATTTTAAATTCTAGACTGTACCTCTTTTTATTATACCGAGTTGATCAACGAAAGTTATACCCACAAATTTTATTTTGCTCATGTCCGCAACTTATACATGCATCTGTGGGCCTGAGCTCATTAGATACCTGCTTTTGTTCAACTTTTTGTGTTCAAAATCCTAAGCACTTTCATCTTTATAGATCTGAGTCGCCTTGTCTATTCGAGTTGGCTTCAAATTTCAAATTTGCAGGTGTGTCAGACATGGGTTGCTTCATTAGATGTGTCTGAGAGTGGCTTTGAAATCCAAAACGTCTATTTGGTGGCACTTTATAATCCAACGTCCAGGATGAATCATGTTTTGTGTCTGAGATTTTCAGATTCGGGCTATTTGTGTTTTCTAGTGGAGTGGAGGATTAAAATCCATGCTTAGTCAAATTTGACTCTCTTGGACTATCGTATCCATGATTTTTCTTTATTTTTCCTGTAATATTGGGATTGTACTACGGTGGATAGGTGGTAGTAAAGTGATATTTGATCCTTTGGACCAAAGACAGTGTGGCACATCATTCAATTAATTGCAATGGTGGGTCATATACTTCTCAATGGTTTACTCGTGTGATTGGCACTGTGCATAGTTTTGGATGCATTGATAAGTTAGATGACATGTGCCTCAGCTATGGAGGGCAATTGTTTTTGTGGGAACTCTTTATGCAAAATTGGCAAATATGTAGGTCATTGAATAATGTTTTATAATTGTTGGAGGCTCTGGATATTTCAGCCAAGAACTTTAGATTCCCCAAGGCCAGATGTCTTTAAAACATGAAGTGATAACAATGAAACCAAGTGGTTGTAGGGTATCTATGCAAACACTTTGTGTGGCTTGAGATAATAAAATTAAGTGTGATGGTTATATTTCCACAAGAAAACAAAGGTGTGACATGGCATAGATTATATGGTTGTGTGCAGAGGTGTTGGTTGGGTGGCTGAGATTGAATGAAAGTGTAATTATGACCATGTCCACATGGGCAGCTTTCTTAGAATTTTATTGCAGGGTTGCTTTTAATGTGGAAGTTTGTTTTTTTAGGTAAGATGAAGGAAGTTTGTTATTATTTTGTCAAGTTATCTTTGATTTTATCATGAATATCATGTGAAGTTGAGATGTATGTTTGCATTTTCAATGTAGGACAAGTGTTACAATTTGATCTATTGTAGGACAAGTGTTACAATTTGATCTATTATGGAAAGTCATGCAATGTTAAATAGTATTTCTTGATTTTTTATGGTTTGGTTGGTGTTGGGTTTTAAACATTTTGTGTGTCTAATAATCAAAGAGTGCTTTAAGACACCAATCTTTGAAATTTAGACTTGGTTTTTTCATGCTTATACATGTTACAATTCAAAGAGATGGCAATGAATGTAGAAATCCTCTTCATGGTATATGTTTGTGTGTGTCCCAAATGTTATTGTAAGCGTGCAAGTTAAAATAAAACTTAGAATCAAAAATAATATTTACAATTTATTATTCTAACATTAATAAAAAACTTGTCAATGTGGTTGTGTCATATGGTTCTTAAGATGAAGATCCATGCTCGAATTCTCGAAGTGATATCTATTGGATTTCCAAGTGGTAGCTCTTGGACTTTTGTTGTGGCTTTTAAGTTTATTAGAGTTGAATAAGTGGCTTCTAAGTTGATGATGTGGAAGGGGAGGAGACTCCCCTTGTGACTCTACTAGTGTAGGGTCAATCTAAATAATCTCTCCTCATCGATTCATATTTCTAATTAAAAATTGAAATACCAAAAAAATATCTATGCAAACCTTTGATAGAGTGTCGTGGATATACTTTGAATTTTGTAAAGATAAATGAATGGTTAGTACTCAATCTCAAATTGAGAGCCTATCCCATTAAAGGTGTCATGGATGGGGCTAAGTGGTAGCTATAATTAGTTGATTAATTGATTTAATGAGTTTATTTATTTAATTCACTCAAAGAGTTAATTGATCTGATTTGTTAATTGATTTTTCTTTTTCAAAGATTTGTTAACTATTTCAAGATCAATGAGTTAATTGATTTAATTTAGCAATGCTTTATTTATTTGTTATTAGATTATTTGTGGATAATAGATTTATTTTATTATTTTGAATATTTGTGAAGAAAATGGAGTATTTTTATTAATTAAATAATAAATATTGTTTAATCAATTTTATTTTGATAAAGTGGGTTAGTTAATGGAAGATGAATTATTTTAGTAAATCGACATTGTTAGGTGTTGAGATAGAGGTGGTGGTACAAAAATGGATGTTAGCAAGGTTTCGATGTCTATAATTACATTTACTAACATGTTTCTATATCGATTAATTAGTCATTAAAGGGACTTATAAAGTTGCTCCAAAGTGTATTTGGATAGCCTTTTCAATGCATTAGCATGGATTCATCATATTCATTTATGGACTTTTAAATATGCTTCACCATGCATGTTTTTGGTTTACATAGAGGGATGCATATGGTTTATTGTAGAGCCAAAGTTATGGTTTGCATACATGTGCATTCCTAGTTCTCATATTTGGGAGTACTAATGTGTTCATGTGATGTTATTTTTTGACTTAGTTACTTATGTGATCAAGACATCGATTTGCATTAGCTTGTCCACTTATTGTAATATTTCAAAACATTTAAAATATATTTTTATTTCAATTAATTTTAGTCAATTTATTTATTTTGATCTCTTTCATGGTTCAATGATTAACATATTTTATGTGACCCTATAGCTCTTTAGACATATAGAGAGTCATGATAGAGACAATGTACAAGTTCTATATGTGTAAGATTAGCTAAGGGGATTCATATTTAGTGACATTGATCTAATTTTTATCATTTATTGCATATGCATAACTAGTGTAATTTGGTTGACATGAGGTCCTATGGATCCATTTGTGGTTGTCATCATGACATGCTTTCCCAAGGCATTTGCTATAATATTTCATTTATCTTTAATTTTTACTATTGATAACTTACTAAAACACCCTCTTGGGTTTAGCAGAGCATGAAGTAGAAGAGGTGCCCTCTCTTATGAATTGGTTTCTAACTATCCACTTTCTATCAATGAATCTTGCCTATTTACCTAAGATAGTCTTGTTCACTAACCTTGGTTTTCAGTGAGGTCAATAGGAGAGTGGAGGCATAGTTTTGGACACTAACATTACCATGGCATAATATCATGGTTTGCATAGAGTTTCTCATGAATAATCTATCCTTTTGTGGTTTTATCCAAGTCTATATCAACTTGATTCGCTCTTACCTAGTCATGTACCTTTATATCCAAGATTTGATACAAGGTTATATATTTGACCATAAATTTTTCTAGATGATGGTTTAGGAAGAGGAGGTGATTGTTTGTATATGTATAAATTTCACACATACATTCCTCCTTTGCAATAATATGTCTCAAGTGTTATTTGATAATGTAAGATAGGGGGACCTCCATGTGCAAGGCCCTAGGTCACGAAGGGCCAAGATGTGGAAGGATACCCTAACTTACCTCGGCTAAGTGGGATGTTTAAGGTATGAGGATGAGAATGATGAGGACGATAGAGTCCTACAACCACTCTGTAATCCCAAGATTTGAAATGAGGCTAGGCGAGCTAGTTTTCGAGCTCAACATTGTATCTCAGATAGCTCTTTGTCAGAGGATGAGAGCATAGTTCCAAGACGACATCATGGCATGTTGGTGTCTCTCAGGTGTGTTGGCGTTCGTACAGCTAGAGGACCAAAATTACAATGCGAACTTGTCAGAAAACAAGCTAGCAACTTCTAAGAGAGTAAAATAACACTATGAAATACGAGAAATATAAACAAAAGTGATAAAGTAAATATACCAAAGCTAGGGTGACGAAGATGATTTTGTAGAGGAGCCTATTCGCCACCTAGCTTCACAAAACACGTACACCTACACACATAAAGATAGGAAAATGTTGGGTGGTTGTATAGGGGCCTGCCTTAGTCAAACCCCCGTTTACGTGTTTCCACCTCCATGGACAACCAAGAAAATGAGATAAAGAAATGATGTAGTGAAGAGCACAAAAGCACTACAAAACAGTAAAGTGCTAACTCAACCAAGTGATAGAAGGAAAGAAAGGGAAGCTTACCACCTCCACCAAGAGCACTCAAGACTACTTGGGGGAGAAAATGAGAGTAATCGAGCCTTTGCTACAATGGTGTTTCATTCCCAAATTGCTCTACCAAAGTGATAGAGTGTTGTGTTTGCTGCAATGAGATGCTAGTATGTTGCTTGAGAGCTTGAAGAGAGTGTGAAAATGAATGCTTGAAGTGCGTAGTGGATCAACTGAATGCTAAGAGGATTGAAGAAGTTAGAATGCTTGTTCAAGGAGTGAATTTGAAGAGAGGAATGACATAAACAACCATATTCAGGTTAGTCGACTGAAAGGGGGCATTACAACTTGACTCCCAATGAGAAGTGTAATGCCTCTGCAGGTTCAGCCGCAAGAATCTGCCAGGGATGTAAGCGCACCGTGTGGTCATCCTCGACAAAAATGCCTCCATCGATGCTCAAAACAGGCACCAAGTGTGATGAAGCAGGGGGCTTAGGTGGAATTAAACCTTCGAACTTTGTTTTCTAAAGTAGAAAGGGGGAAAAGGGGAATTTACACATGGGATGCAAATTTAATCCTATATAGATAAACAAATGAGCCCATATAAAGATGTATTCATTGGTTTGCACTCATCATATGGTTCATGATCTGTAGGTATGTAACAAAGTTTAGTTTTATGCCAAAATATCATGTCTAATCAATAACATGACATCATTTAAGTATCATAATTAGCAATTATGAAGGATTTAACATGTGAGGAGGCATTAATAGACTCATCATAATTATTCTTATAAAGTTATTTGCTAAGACTTATAATATCATCATGTAGTGTACAAGATAAGACAACAAAGTATCAATGAATAAAACATCTAAAGCTAAAAAATTGTCAATCAATATTTAAGCTATCATCATGTGAGGTGGAACTACATGTAGAAGATTATCATTTGTATCCATATATTCAACACAAGATGTTAAAAAAATGACTATCACCATACTCATTATCATGTGTGGAAGAAGATGATTCAATAAAAGTATATAAATATATGGACATGTGATTATCATGACATGTATGGGATATATCACCATAAAGCATAATAATGTCATGTATAAGTGAATTATATGCTAGATCCTTGCTTAGTGTACATTCATCATTAACACAAGACATGTGATCATCATGAAGTGCATGGTTAAATGATATATTTTTTTGATAGAACATGATGGACACTAACCAATTATATGAAAAGGGAAAAATTAGCACATGGTAAAATAACACCTCCATAGAAAATAGATTCATATTCGTAGCATAAAAAAGTCATGAGTATATCAAAAATAGATATGTCATGTGATATGAAAGATACAAACATGTCAAAATTTGAAATGTGTGCATACAAATTAACCAAGGAGCAAGAGCTAAAAGGTTTCATAATAATGAGATATCCTAGGGTGGGAGAATGAGAAGAGAATCAAAGCACCACATATAGCCCAAACCTTAATAAAACATTAGGAAATCTAGAAATGGGTTATAAAATCAAAATTATTGTAGATTTGAAAACCCAAATATTGATGAGAAACCCTAGATGGAAACTAGGTTGTGAAAGAGAAAACAAGTTCACCAAAAATGTAAAGAAAAATTATTTTTTCCTATAGTGCTACCTATATCAATTAATTACTATAAGCAACAAGCACACAAACTAATATATAACTAAGTTATGAGCATATATCAAAAATATTGATATATTAAAATACTATTTACAAAATAAAATGAGGTGAATAAGTGTACTTAGCTTTAGAACCAATGATGGAGAAATAACTCTAATTATGCACTAAAACATACATATAAATCATGATTGGAAATGAGAGATCTCTATCTATAATTTACCTCAATGTCTAAATAGTTAGCCACATTTGTGAAGGGTCTTTTCTGCAATCATAGATATGATATCTATTTATGGAATTGATTTTAATTAATATAAGAAATAAACACACAAATTAATATATATAACTAAGTTATTGACATATAGAAAAATTAAATGAGGTAGATAATTGTACTTAGTTACAGAACCAATGATGGAGAAATAACTCTAATGATACATTAAAGCTTACATATAACTCATGTTTGGAAATGAGAGATGTCTACCAATAATTTACCTTAATGTTAGAATAGTTAGCCATATTTGTGAAGGGTTTTTGCTACAATCATGGATATGATCTCTATTTATGGAAGTGATTTGGTATAGTGCACACTCTTGACTCCTAATTTGCTTGATTCACTATTTTTTGCTCTACTATTAGGATTGGAGATATTTAAGAACACATTTAGATGGTTGTCAAATTTCCAAGGGATGAATTCTCCTAGACCAGTCACTACAAAAGGTTAACTTTATGGGCATGTGGATAATTGAGGACAACAATCTTCAAACATGTAGATGTTTGTAGGATGACTTTACAAGTTTTGATTTATTTAATTTACTAATGTAAGCATTCCTAGCATGTTACATCCATAATTTCTAATGATTATTGAATGATTATTTTATGATCAAATGAATGTAATTAAATCCCTTTAAACACAAGGACACAATAATAAATCATGCAAACATATTTTAAGTTGACTCTTGGTGGGAAAGGAATGAGTAGGAGTAAGTCAAAACTTGAATGTAAAATTTGAAATTTTAGGGGCTAGATTTGTACCTATGTAGGACTAATCCTATGCTTGCAAGATTGACCCAAGATAAAAAGATGTTAGAATCAAGGTGATAATGGAATATATAGGGATGTGTATGTATAGGTGTATTAAATAGGTAATTACATGTGTATATGGATAAAGTGGAGGAATGAGCCCAACTTCACACAAATTTGTGTCATTTGCCATTATGTAAGTGCATTAAGTCACTATCTCAAAATGAGCCCAAAACTAAATGGGAATTGCATGGGTATAAACATTTCACCACCATGAAGATCTAGTATTTATTACTTGCTTTACCATTTATTTAGATATTAAAAATAGTTTAGGGATTATTTTCTCCCATACATTCCTTAAAAAAATGACATTTTACTATTTTAAAGAAGAAAATATCCCCACATAAAAAATTCTAGGAAAATAAATATAATAAATCAATAATAATTCAATTCACCTAGATAAATGGACTAATTTTAGATGTGTACTTGGATTTTGAACTAAAATAATTGAAATAAATAGTTATATGAAATGCAAAGACAAGACTAATTTGATTGAGACAAATATTTTATATTGAGTTTGAGATTAGATCTAGAAACATGTGATTAAGAAAAATGTGCATTATGAAATTTGGAACTATGTGAAGACTTGGATGAAGGTTGTGGGTGTGCCTTTGAATATTTTGAGTGTATTCCTAAATATTTTGTGCAACCCCAAAATTTAACATATCAAGGTTTTAGTGTTTGGTGAGATTGTTTGTTAATACTCACACATGTAAATGAAAATCTTGGTGACTCTAAGAAGCATCACTGGATCTTGCTATGTTATTGATGGGAAGTTTCTTAGTTACCCACCTTGCACCTTAGTTAAGCCTCATTAATCAATTCAAAAAAAATGGAAAATATTAGAAGACACACCAAACATTTTATGCAACAAATGAGTAAGTTAGTTGATAATTATCCAATACAACAATAATAAGAGAAAAATATTTGATTTAATCCACAAAGTTTAATGAGCTCTTGAGTAATACATTGGGTGCAAGAATATGGGTTTGATATTTGCTAATGTAAGAGCTTATGTAATTGGAATGATCAATACAAAACATAGCTATGATAGTGAGTGATTTTGAGTATTTTGGTGCATGACAAAGCTTGGTGGTTGAATGAACTAGAGGTGATGTGCTTTTATAAATGTACTCTAACATAGAAAATTGTATACACTTACAATTTCACATTATATTCCCCCCCCTAATTTATTGGACTTAATTAAGCTCTTCTACTTTTCCAAATTATGCATTCTAAAGCCTAAATTTTACCATTTTATGAAGAAGGACAAGTATTAAACAAATGCATTCAATCATTAAATTGTCCATGACTTTGAGTGTCCTATAAATTTGGGCTAGGACCCATTCACCCATGGGCGACTAGGCCCCCCTTCTTAGCCAGGACCCAAATTTAAATATGTTTTTGGTGGTATTTTAATATCAAAAATTCAAATATAAAGTGTTGAATTTTGGAATTTATTTTTTGGGAAATTAGATTAACACATATAAATACCTAGTTATTTTATCATTTGAAATATAACAACTAGTAACATGCATTCAAGAACAAATACCATTGTCAAGAGCATTATTGAGCAAGTCAAGAGTATCATTATCAAAGTTTATTATAACAATTCAAGATCCAACATCATGTCAAATCCTAGATGCATGTTCATGTTCATATTTTGTGAAGGCTAACATTGTTGTAAATTCAAGCATTCAAGAAAATCTATCAAGCAAGATCCAAATCCTTGAAGTGATGGGTATGTCTTTAGTCCTTTAAGGAAGCCATTGAAGGGTGGTAACATTGTGTTCATTCATCATTTCCTTCCTTTCTATTATCGATTTATCATCGACATTGGCATTGTGGAAGTGGAAACACTTACACAGGGTTTGACTGAGGCAAACCCCTATATGGCACAACATCTCTCTTTGTGAATGTGCATGTTACAAATCTAAAGAGGATTGAAGACAACTTGAAGATCCATTTTGCATTGTTGCATTTGTTGTCAACAAAGTTGTCAAGACATGAAAACTCAATTACAAAATTGATTGACAACATTTTGATAGTGGGACAAGCAAAAAATAGAAGTTTAGATTCAACACCAGAGGACCCTAAAAATTGAGAAAGACACCCTAACAAAGATCTAATTTCCTAGGGGTGACCCAGTCCTACTACAACACTCAAATCTAACTTTTGGCGATAGGTACACATCAATCTGCACTTTTCAGATCCACTTGTAGAGTTATGTTTCTATCTATTTATCTTCAAGAAATTGCATTGATCATATTAAGTCATTTAATCTAATTAGGTTAATCATTTCAAATCATTCCTATCCTAAAAAATGATGCAAATCTAGGTTTGATTGACTCACCTTTGAGGTTGAAAGTCAATCTATGCACCTTGTTGATTTGCATCTTAATGAAATCTTAGAAATGATAGAATATACCCTAGGTCATGAGTATTAAACTTAGGGTGTACCACATTTTTTATGTTTCATGTACTAAACACACAATTTGACCTTTCTTGTGTAGGAGTTGGTAAGTAATAATCACTTGAGACTTAGTTTTGGCCATAATTATTTTTGAAATTGGATAAAGAGGGTCGAAGCCCCACGTTAGCTCTAAACTAAGAAACAAAAAAAATCTAAGAGTTGGGATTGATCATTGATTTGAGCAAAGATAAAATGACTTTCTTGAGTGCAAGACTAAACATAAGATCAATGAAAATGTGAAATTAAACAAAGTCAAATGTCAAAACCATGCACTTAAAACACCTGTACAAACTAATAGAAAATGAAAATTGAAGAAGAAAAATCCCACTTTCACTTATATACAATTATAAATCTATTATATACAATTCAATAAACATTCCACTATTTTGTCAAAATTGTATTCTTGAGGGGTGTCTACATCACACAGACCTTGCAAGTTCATGTTTATGTGAATTTAAAACAAGACAAATTGGAGCAAGTACTCCAAAACCATCAATAGCATTTATTGAATCACCACCATGAAAATCTTATCTTTGGAGCAAACACTCCAAAACCATTAGTACCATTTATTAACTCATCACTATGAAAAACTTATCTAGGGTGTTGATAATACCTTTTCAAAACTACATTTAAACTTTAAAAAAGTAACATATATGTATTTAATATTCACTATAATTTTGAAATAATGAATAGTGATATTTTCAAAAGTAGATTAAAATTTACATACAAAAATTATCAAGAATGTTGATAATACCTTTTCAAAAGTACATTTAAACTTTAAAAAGTAACATATATGTATATAATATTCACTATAATTTTGAAATAATGAATAGTGACATTTTCAAAAGTAGATTAAAATTACATACAAAAGTTATCAAGGGTGTTGATAATTCCTTTTCAAAAGTACATTTAAACTTTAAAAAATAACATATATGTATATAATTATACTTTTGAAATAATGAATAGTGACATTTCCACAAATAAAATTAAAATTTACATACAAATATAAAATAAATTTTCAAATAAAAATAAAGTAAACAATCCTAATAAAATAACTCTTAAACAAACAAAAAAAAACTCCTCAAATAAAAATAACTAAACAACATAAAAATAAAATAATATATTTTTTAAATAAATATATTTTTTCAAATAAAAACAACTCTCATCTAAATAAATAAAAAAATTCTTATCTTAATAAATAATTTAAAATCATACCTTTTAAAATATTAAAAAATTCTTATCTTACTAAATAATATAAAATTATACCTTTTAAAATATAAAAAAAATTCTTATCTTAATAAATAATTTTAAATTATACCTCTTAATATTTTAAAAATAAATATATTTAAAACAGATTAGGATACTAGTTATTTTCTTCCTTTATATGCGGAGCGATCACTAAAATATAAACATGGAAAAAACATTAGACACACATTGAAAGGACAATGACTTTTGGGATAAAACAGCTTGTTCCAGATCTGTTCCGCTTTTTAAACAGAGAAAATATTAGAAAGAAAACCAAAACCCTCGACGAAGAAACAGATTTGCCAGCTAGAGCTGCAACGAATAATTTTCCCGTTAATGGCCGATATATCTGAATCCGGAAGATATGCCATTTTTGACCCACAAAATATTCTCCCTATCACCAGATGCATCTTTATATACTAACATCAGTAACATTCCAAGCTCTCTTCTCCAAGTAAACTACCGGACAAGCTATCATTGAGTAAACAATACATTTTCTTTTTAGTTTTTGAAGCCCAACAATCCCAATGATTAATGCCGGAGATGATTACAAAGCTCCTCTGTTGGTTAGAGACCCTGGAAAGACAATTTCATCAGAGCCCACGATGAAAGAAAATTCAATAAGTGAAGGAGAAATCCTATTAGATATTGATAACCAGCCCAAATTTCTGTCGTCTAACGGACACCAGAAACATAGAGATCGTGATTTTAACTGCTCGAATGGTGATGGAATTGAAGTTGACAGGATCAATCCATTTTCTGCATTGGGTGCTTCACCTGGCTGCGTTAGTACTGTTTCCTCAATTGACCCGTTCAAAAATCACACTCCCGATATTTATGGACTCTATGAATGGCTAAAGATAGTCGTGCTTCTTCCAGTTGTTTTGGCTAGGCTGCTTGCTTTTGTGATTGTGCTATCAATTGGGTTTGTGATTACCAAATCGGCACTTGCTGGGTGGAAGGATAAACACAGAGCGATGCCCAAATGGAGGTGTAGGTTAATGTGGGCCACTCGGATTACAGCTCGTTGCATTCTCTTCTGTTGGGGGTAAGGAAGATTACTGTTGATAGGCCATAGGAAATTTGAGTTTATTTGAATAGGTTTTTGACGCTCTATAAATTTGAATTGTTTGAAATAGGTGCTAGTTGATTTCTATTTGGATTTCGAATATTGACTCTGTATGCAATTCTCCTTTCCCTTAAAAATAAGGTTCTGTTCTATCTATTTCCCCATGAACACGCCATAAAGTGCATTGGAGAATTATGAACTTAGCATTGTTATGTTGAATTTGGTTAGGAACAGCTATGGGGTAATGTTGGCTCGAATATATCCCATAATCATTAAACCGAAAACTAGACACATATTTGATAAGAGAATGAGCCTCCTTATCATTATGGGGGGATTTTGAACCTGGGTCATACGCTTAAATGACCAGCATTTCCATTACACGAGAACCTCCCAGACTTTGATTTTGAATATTGTGTTTTGTGGATTACTCCGCTTTTTTTGAAAGATGTGTATGATACTATGAGTCATGACATCTATTTCTCCAAGAAGATTGTTGGAAATTGCAATCCTCACCTAAAGAGAGAACTTGAAAGCTTTATTATGAATGGACAAATAGCATAGTGATAAAGCAGCTCACTGGCCAGGATCAGGTTTTGGGATTCAATCCTTATTTGTCCAAAAAATTTCAACAGTATGGCATTAAGTTCATTGGATATTATAAAGGACTAGTATTGCTCTCTTGTTTTCACATTAAATATTTTATCCCTACCTGGTAAGGGAATTTAAGAGGATCCTTTTTTTTTTCATTTGCATATTAGTCATGATTGGAGTTCAACACTTAACTGTTAAACTGCATTCCATAGTTTTCTTATTACTTGTTGGTAAGTTTAGTGCTGATCTTCAGAGCTGCATTTCTATGGTCCTCTGGTGGAACTTATCAGATTGTTTTTGTGATGCGTGATTTTGCTTAAGAACAACTTTGGAACCAATTTTCCAAACTGCATTTTACACTGAATTGAGATATTGCATATTGGTGAATGTGGGTTGTGCTACCCCTGTATCATAATGTAGTTTTGCTGATCCTCCACCATTTATTACTTGGAGCAGCCTTGCAGATAGCTCTTAAGGTCAAGTGATGGATACACATAAAGATCCTTAAAATGGTTCATCTTTGTTGTACCCAAAATAATTTTTTTGGCATTCTGTATAATTTGAGCTAAATCTTGTTAAAATGCCATTTAAAGTCTGTTTTAGGTCAAACCAAACATAGGGTCTTTGTGGGTTTTTGTCAAGAAACACATGTGCAAAATTTTGATAATTTGAAAATTAGGGTTTTACGCTCCTATTTTCAGGGAAACCCCCGAAAATAGGACCTTCCCAGAAATGATTGAAAATGATTTTGATAGGATTAAAAGGCTTCACGATCACATTGGTCAAGTCAAAATCATCAAAATACATGTTTTACTCTGGTGGGTCTATTTCTATTTTTCAGGAACAAAGTTAGGAGCTCCGAAGCCATTAATGGCAGATTGGCCAGTACCAGGCGCTGAAAGATAAGCTTCAAAAGCTTCAACGACGAAACCATGGCGAAAATGTTTGAAAAGATGCTCTGCGACAGAGGGGACTTTCAAAAATGAAAAATGCTGAAAATTGACTAAGTTTGGAGAATGCACGCCTTGCTACCAAGAGGAGGCTATGCAGTCAAATGCCTTAGTCATTTTTTTCCAAACACCCATACATGATGAACGTGAGACATGAAGAAATGGTGATCTTCGACGGAGGAGATTTCTGAAATTGAAAATGGTCAAAATTTGACTAACTCTGGAAACGTTACGAAGGAGAAACAAGTTCACATGTTGAAAAGAGCCTTTTTCAAGCAAGGGCGCCCATGATCTTTAAGGGTCAAATGCAGTTTGTTAGATTATCCAAGGCAGTCATCCTCGGCGTTTGCTTGCTGGCTTGACAACGAAACAAACATCTAGATCATCTGATGAGTTGATCAGAAGCAGTTGCTGACAAAGCGAAATGAGGCAGTTGAAGAAATATCAAGAAATGACTATCAAAGGTGAAGATCAAAGAAAAAGAGCCTTTTCAAAAGAAAGGCGCCCTTCCTTTTGGACCTCAAGATGCTAACAAAAGACCAAAGGCCTCCCAGAACAATCTTCTCAGCCTAGATAGATCTCAGCAACGCAACTGCAAGTACAGTCATCAGGTGAGGTAGTCAACAAATAATCAGAATCAAAGTAGGCAGCTTTTCAGATGAAGATAACCATGCTGAAGGACAAAAGCGCCCTTTTCAAGAAGGGGCGCCCTTGAATAAAGGAACCCTAGAATGAATTCCAAGTTTTCTGAATTCAGTCATCTTTGGCGAAACGGAGCTGGCTACTTGGTGAGATATCAAGCAAAATCATCTGATCCTCCGATCAACGAGAAATCCAGATCAAAGCACGAGAGGTCATTTCAAAAGGCTGAAGAATGAAGATTATAAATTCACTAAGGCATAAGCAAAAGAGCCCTTTCTTGGAAAAGGCGCCCTTTCTTTTGAATCCCTAAACTCAGCTTTTCATCATCATGTCTCCCAGACACTTCCCTTCAGTATACATCCAGCTTAGTAGTGAATGTGTCAGCAACATCTCAGGATCAACAGATCAGGCTGGATTCAGGATCAAACTAAGGTCATTCAAGAGAGAAAATAATTAAAAAAAAACTTGCAAAACTCAAAAGGGACGCCTAAATGAAGTCAAAAGGTCAAGTTGTTGACTAAAGTCAAGATATTTTGAGTTAAACTTGGCTAAAACACTCCACGATCAGTGGAAATCACCTTTTTGAACTTCAGATCAAGCCAAAACCACTTTTGATCATGAGTTAGGTCCCCAAACTTGTGGATCTAAGGCTTGAGTCTATGTAATCAAGGTATAGGCATCCCATTTCATTATTTCATTGCAGGTTGATGATCAAGAACAGCCATAAGCTCTCAAGGACGCCATTTACAGATCTGGCCAAGGTTTTCATCCATTCTTCGATGTTTCTTGCAGATCTGAGGATTGGTTTCAGAGACAGATTTTCTCAGGAAGTCAGATAAAAACTTCCAATCCATCTTCTGTCTACTTCTTCTTTTCTTGTCTTAGGTTTTCTTGCATGTCACACAAGGCAATTGGATACATCAGATCTGATCAACTGGGTAGATTCAGCATAATTTTCCAGTGAAACCCATTTCGTCAGATTTTCCAGAATCAACAAACTTGCTGCCCCTATTTTTGGGGGTTTTTTCAAAAAAGTTTCAGATACTTCTCGACAAGGCGCTATTTTCAGGGGTTTTTCAGAAGTTGTCTGAACACATCCGTGTTTACAGTCAACAGGCGAGTTCTTCTTCACAGAATGACAATTTGGCGTCCTTGGGCTCCAATTGAACAACCAGACCTTGCACCAGCAACTCTCCAACCAGATCTTACACACATTGCTTGGAGAGCAAACGGACATCATCAGCAGTCTGCGGATCTTTATCTTTGAAAAGAATACATCTCCCGCTCAGTGGAGAGCCGCAGCAATTACTCTGGACGAAGAAGAAAGAAAGGTTGATCTTGCAGCAAAAAGACCAATATTACCACCTCCCACGTGGCAGTAAGCACCTTGGCTTGCCAGCTGCGAAGAGGTCATTCCAAGCACGGAGCCGCCAAAGTTACCAAGAGCAATAGCTTGCGCAAGAAGAGATGTGTCATCAAAGCATTGACTATCCGGAAGCGGAAGAAGTCAACACATGGATCAAGGAGCTTGTTGACCAGAAATGGTGAAGTGTGAAAAGACACCTAGGAAGGACGTCCTACCTTCCAATTGGCATTTATGATACTTGAAGTTGACTTGATGCCTCATTCCAAGTCAACTCAAGAAGGCATTAAATGTAGTTGGAGTTAACTTGATGTCCCTTTCCAAGTTAACTCCATACCCCTTAAATCATGCATTGTCAGATCCCACTGATTAAGGATGTCTAATCTGGCTTCCATGATTTGTGGATCTTAGATCTCCACTAAATGTGGATGTCTATTTTGGAGGGATACTTACATTAAAGTTCACCTTTAGTTTGCTTTCAGTCAACTGAAGTAGTTTCCAGTTGACTCTTTGTTTACTTTCAGTTAACTGAAGTAGTTTTCCAGTTAACTTTGTTCCCCCTTTTAGGAATAAATCTTGCTAATTGATTGGCAAGAACTCATTGTTAACTCAAGGAGATTTTGGGGTTGCCCACTCCTTTGAGTTCTATAAATAAGAGCCTTAAGCTCATTGTTTGTTTAACTTTTACTTGCTATGCAAAATTGCTGCACCATTGTTGCCAACAGCTTTGAAAGCGGATATTTGTTCACTCTTGGATGAGAGTTCGTTGGTTGATCGTAATTGTGCATGATTTCGTGCCTTTGCTTTCCCAACCTTTGTAATTCGTTGATAAAGCTTTGAAGGAGAATATCAGAAGGCGCTTGCATTTTGGTCAATCTTTTTGAGTTATGTCCATGTCTTGTATCTAATAGCTCGTTGTTTCATTTCCCTCCTCGGATAGGAGTCCCTCCTCCTTGGATATTTGTTATTAACAAGTTATCGTTCGTTATTGTTTAATGTATTGACTTTCAAGCTATACTTCGGATAGGAGTCCCTCCTCCTTAGCAAACTCGCTGGCCAAGACATCGTAAATTGTTGTTTCTTGTAGACTATTTCCTAGCCCATACCTCGGATAGGAGTCCCTCCTCCTTGGGGTTTCAGATCTAGTTTACCGTAAAGAGTGTTTGCTTGTACCAACCTTATCCCGGTGTATACCCAAGAGTTCAGAGCCTCGGTCGTATTCTCAGGAGACGGCAAATTCAGGTGATCCAACCAACCCATTCCCGCTCCTTTACCCTCATGCTCTGTTTACCTTGAAGGTATTGGATAGATAGAAGCTAGAATAGTCGTAGTTGAGATCTGCAGAAACCAGAGAAAAAGCTTAGCTACGGCGCATTGTGTTTGTGCACCCTTGTGTCCTACCGCTGAAGCATAAAAAGATAGGAACTTTAGTTTACATTTCCCTTCCTTACGCATTGCTCCCAGTAGAGAGGGACTTCTCCTCTTTAAGTAACGAAGAAGTGTTGCAAAACATTTGAAATAGCTGAACGTTTACAATCAGCACTCCAGAGGTGCTAATTTAAACGCCAACAATCTTGTTAGCAGTTTTGTATGTGTTACAACACCATTCACCCAGTGGTACATCGCTTATTAGATACAAAGCAAAAATTGTATGCTTCAAGATGTTTGTTTAAAACTTCACATTGGTCGCCTGTGTTACTTTATCACCATTCCCCCAGTGGCAGTCTCTGGGATTACTTATTAATATGAACTATGAAGCAATTAAGGTATCTTAAAGACATTTGTTTGAAACTTCAGATTGGTCATCTGTCTGAGGGTTATCAGCAAAGCCCATGGTCAATATGGTTCCCTGCATCTTGAAGAGCTCCTATGAAATATCCCCAATGGGATCTGCCCTAAAATTTTGTTTTTTATTTCTGCTCAAACCCTAAGTCTGATTTTTTATTTTTTTATTTTCTGAAAAACAAAATATCACAGCGAACGTACAAGTGCCCAAACATGACAAATAAACATGGCAAACATGCCAAATGATGCTACCAATTGATATTCATATCAAACATGAAATCCATCATGAAAAGCACAAGATAGGGCATCCAAATGCCACATACAAAGCTTATTTTCTGTTAGGTATTTTCTGCTGTTACAAAACAGAATATTCTGGAGTGATTTTTCAATCAATTCACGGGCTCAAACATGCCAAACACACCCCCAAATTTCTGCTCTATAATTCAGATCTAAAACTAAGATTGTACATACCACAAATATTCAAATTAGTCTTCAAACATCAAACCCTAGATGGGAAAATCCTTCCTTGGCACGTGCTTAGGGTTTGCTGATCCAGAAATGCAAAATCCCCCTCCAAAAATGGGCAGTCAAGTTTGCTCCAAAGTGGCACTCCAAATTAGGGCAAAACCCTAGTGTAATATGCACACAAAATGCCACAACAATGCTGCTCGAAATCTGATCTGCAAATTTGATTATGCAATGATGCCCCAAACCTCCAAACGTCTCCAATAAAGTGCAATTAGAACTCCGTTATGGGTCCTCCACAAGATGAGCTAGGTTTTTGTCCAACTCACCGTATTCACAAGGGTTTTCATCCTTAGAATAAAGCCCAACCAAAGCTGCAGCCAAAGAGAAGAATCTCCAAATAAAATTATGATATGAATCCATCCCCAAAAGACCTCAAATGTTCTTATATTTATAGCCACCTTTCCCCTCCAAATATGGCCGACTTCCTCAAGGCAAAATATTTATTTAATTTGCTTTTTTTTTCTTCTCCAATCTTGGCTGACCTCAATAAAGTATTCTTATTTGATTTTTATTGTCTTTTCCAAGGGCGCCGACCTTTTTATGACCCTTACTATTACATTTTTAGGCCCTTGCCTAGGTCATCCACCTTCAAGGCCATTTAATTTAATTTATTTTATTTTCCAAATGGCTTACAAAATATGGAAGGTCACTTCATATCTTCAATTTGCCCAATAAAATTGATTAAATATAATATTTAATCGATTAGGTCATTCTCTTAGCCCTCCGACTTTGCCTACGGGAATAGGACAGGCTAACCGACCCCACTAGTTGACCACTCAAAGAATGGGGACATTACATCCTACCAAAATTTTCTGATGAACTTGGTGTCTAAATTGCTTAAAGTTGCCTTTCAGTCTCTAAAGGTGGTGCATATCCTTTGACCAAACAAATAAAAAATGGGCATATTTTGTGAGTCTATCAAATGCTTACCATATCATCTGTCCCTTCACATTTAAGAAGTCCCTTGTTGCCGTTGAGATCATTTCCCACCTTTGAAGCTAAGTTACTGGTTTTGGTATGGGTGTGGGTACAGCAATTTTATTTTCCCTTGGGTATGGGTACGGGTACGGGTTCGGTTATTTATAAGTATATATATGTTCAAAATTATAAATTATAAGAACAGTGATACTCATAATTGCCAATAAATAGAATATTTAAATACCTCATATTCGTAATTTGCAAAAATGAAAATACTCAAGTCTCAAAATGTCATTACACAATGAAAATTCAAAATTACAATCAATATTTAATAGTTGTCATATTCTTCATCAAAAGCATCAAGGTCAGCATTTTGTTCAATTTCATTTGAACGGTTGAACTATAATCAATTGGACAATGCTAAAAATTGTAGGGCAAATGGGTCTATAATGGAGGGTACATATGTCAGATTTTTTGGACACCATGGGCAGTCCACTCACTCAATTTGGTATTGCAAAATATTAGCATACAAATTGAGTGGGTCAAACAAATCTACACAAAGGGCGAGGAGATCCAAATGTTTGTGACCTAGACCCATACCGAACCCATATGTGTATGACGGGAAAAATTAAAGGACCTGGTAACATAGCTTTGAACTGGAATGCGAATGGAATGAACAGTCCTAGTGGTTTGAATATTTCTCCCTTGTTATATTGGACATCACATTTGGAAACAGTCTTCCAAACTTCATTTTTAAGACCCATTTATTAGAAAGACTTATTGACCTTGTAAACAATAATATATCTTTAGGAATTTTGAATGGCCAGCTGATGGGGAGTCCTAATATTTGGCAGGATAAGCTACTTGAATTTGGATTTTATCACCATATAAATCCTCTTTGTACTGTAGGATGTAAACTATCTATGAGAAGTGGTGAGAAGTATCTCGGCTTGTTTGTAATTAATAATTAATGTTTTTTGTATCGTGTGGTTGGATCATTTTGCTACTCCCATTTTGTTTTTATTGATGACAGAGTTATAGTGCTGATGGAGCATTCTGCCATTGCCTTTTCTGGCTCTTTGCATAGGGATTTTGCATCAATTTTTCTTTGCAACTTCTGTAAATAGTTTCAAAGTCAAATATAACATATATAATTAATGTTGACTGGTATTTGTAATTTATTAAAATAAAAAAATATATGTTGACTGTTTGAATATTCCACATCGAAAATATTTGCAAGAGCGGATAGGTTTATGAGGCATCCCATGCACCAAATATTTTCCATTCCAAAAGCATATTTGGGGCAAAACTCCTAGGATTGACTACTGGTATTCATCTTCTCTTTGGTACCAACGTTGCTTAGATGTGCTTGTGTGCATTGTGGATCCCTTTACCTTGTGACTATTACCAATGCACACGAGAGAAAAGTCATAGAAGAAACAACTACTCGTGCAATTCGGCCATTGTGATGACATGTACTACACAATGAAATCATGGAAAAACAAAAATATTTAAGTTGTTGGCTGTAGAAGTGTTAATTACTTAAGATTTTAAAGTCATAACCTTGCATCATGGTTACCTTCTTTTGTTGCTCTTATAGGAAATCCTTTGCTACAAGAAGCACTTGAGGCCATTGTAGTCAATTTTGATCTTGCAGTGCCTCCCTAATATGGCTTGTGCCATTTTTAACTGCATGTAAAATGGAAAACATATCTTTTTCATGGGTAGATTTGACCAAGTCCCAAACTTGCATGTGTCTAATTTCAAAGGCTATAGGGTTTCCTTCTTTCCTCGACCCAACTTCCATGCCTTTGCCTGCAGGCATCACATTCCACTAGGATCACCTTATTGAAGCTTGGCATGCTTGCCAAGGATCACTTAAAGATTGTGAATTCGTGGGCTACCTCTTTTGACTAGTGGAAAGATCTCTTCCTCAAATGTATGATTAAGAATTTTTCAAGATGCATGATTTCTGAATTCCTTTTGCAAAAAGTCGCTCAAGCCAAAAAAGACTAAGATGCCTTTGATGTTTTTGAGCTGGGCAATTTGATGATCTCTTGGATCTTTTGCAGGTCAATCTATACTTCCTGTTTTAATATGATGTGTGTAGGATACTCAACTATCATCATTCCAAAAACACATTTTGATTTCCTTACATACAAATGGTTATCTATCAAGGCTTGCAACAATTTTTTGTAATGTCCCCTACTTGGAGTATGCCTGAATTTGCCTTAAGAGACACAACATAAAATTGTTTTATAAATAATATTCCATAGTAAATTATATAATAAACATTGAACTTAAGAATAAATTAACATTAATGAAATAATGAATAACAAATTAAACTTGAAGCCAATCTAGACTCTTTTCAATAACCATTCATGATAGGGATTGGAGAGAAACACATGATAGGGCGTTAGAAAAACTATTCATCACAAGTAAGCCCAAGGGCGTGTTCATACCCCCCTTGGCCCCAAGTGGCAAGAACATCCAACCAAGACAATTCCACCCATCTTAGGGTAGGTGTACTTACGTGTGAGAACCTATTCATTATTCCTCAAGAAAGCCCAAGGGCGTGCTCATACCCCCCTTGGCCCCAAGTGGATGGAACATCCAACCAAGACAATCCCATCCAACTTAGGGTTGGCATACTTACATTGAGAGAACTTATACCACCCTTCCCTAACATGTTTACTTGCCAATTCCTAATGTGATTGCAATATTTATATTAAAGAATCATAATTACTTATAATTACTTATATATTTAGGTATATGTAATTATGTTAAACTTACTTGCCTTTTTATTGATTTATCATTTATCTTCATATATCTCTCATTGAACCATCTTCTTATTTGATATCTGCTCAGATTCCAAAAATGATATTCCATTCCTTATCCCAATCTGCTCATACACTCCTCATGAATAAATCTGATGATGTGTATTTGACATATCTTTAATATTCCCTTTATACAACTCACCCTCATGCCTCTTCATTGAGAGGATGTGCTTTCTCCCAAAGGAGATGACTTCTACAAGGGAGACGTCCCATTAGAACCCAGCGCTGCCCTTCCTTTTTTAATTATTAATCTTTATTGCTGCCTTTAATCTTTACAGCTGCCTTATATTAATCACTGCCCTTTATTAATGACTGCATTGACTAATTGCTGTCTTGGTTAAGCTATTATCTTAATTGCTGTCTTGCCTTATATAGAATCGCAGCCTTTGCTCGCATTATGTCATCTATTAATTGCTGCTGTCTCCTCTTATATTTAATCGCTTCTGTATTAGAATCATTTTTAATTGCTGTTCTTCTGAATCAATATTACACCTATGACTTGAGTGATTAAACCATTATTTGTATGCTTTGTTATTAATCTGATCGCTGCCTTCATTAACCTTTGCAACTCCCTTAATAACCTTCACTGCCTGTAATATACATATTAACTTTAATTGATATAAATTAGTTGGTTGTGGTCGGCCAGCAAAGTATGTATTTGGGTGATTTCAAAATTTCATTAATATGTGGCTTGACAAGTGTGGTCGGCCATCATGTAAATATAACCATGCTTTTATGAAAGTCTGTTGTAGTTTGATCATGGTGGGGACACGACATTTTTGGACACATCTTTGAAGTTCTTTTCAATCTTTGTTGTACATGAGTATTTAATTGAAGAAGACCAATCCAAACTTTTAAGAAAAAGCTGAAGGATTTTATTAATGATGTTGAGGGTGGAAAAGGTATTAGTTAAACTGAAAGGCATGACTAGGAATTCATTATGGCCTTCATTAGCTCAAATGGTTGTCTTGGAGTCCTCTTCTTTAATCTGTAATTGATGATATTGTGACCTAAGAACAATTTTGGATAAGAACGCAGATTTGTTTAGCCCACCTCCTAACTGACTAGATCAGGAAACTTATCCCTATGGTGATTTTAAAATTTCTTATAATACATGCAGTCTCTAATAATTCTCTTTCATTGTAGAATGACTAGCTGGGGATGTGCTCTTGCTTTTTTGATGTGCCTGGCCTCTAGCAAGTCTTGGACAATGCACTCAATTTCACTCTTGTGTTGATATAGATATCACTTTGTCTGAATGTTGAGAGATGCGCTTTGTGGAAGCTGTTCAACAGCATGGTCATTGTATGTGGGAAGTCCTTCTGGAATGCCTTCAAAACTTGGCCATGGTGATCTAGATCAGTTTGTGAGTTCAATTTTGATGTCACTTGAAACTTCCCATCCTTACCCTAAAAAGGTGATTACCTACTTGGCCCTTTCTTGAGAACCTTGTCATTATGTGTGAGATAGTGGTTCAAGTTTAGGGATCTATAAATTTATTGAGCTTGTAGTTTGTCCCATTTGACTTGAATTGCATAAAAAGCTTCCCAAAGTTTATGGCAATGGCACCTAATGTCTTTGAGCCATCATGATAAAGCCTATGAATTTTATCAAATTTTGTGGGATATGGTCAGTACATACCTTCATAAAGTTTAGTTGGAAGCTTTGTGGACTAGCTTTTTGGGGAAGCTAAGTGACAAGGGCATCATCAAATTCACTCCCAAGGTTGGCGTCCTTGAGCTCATCACTAAGTAGAGGCCCATTGCCTTGCTTCATTTCGCTTACAAGATTATTGTGAAAGCCTTGGCCTCCAAGTTGAGAGACCTGAATCTGCTTATCATCTATCATGAACAAACTAGGTTCATTCGAAGTAGGTATATTCTTGATAATATTATTGTTGTTTTGTAAGGGATGGAAAGAGTTCGTGCTTCACAACAAAAGGCCATTTTTGTTAAATTGATTTTGAAAAAGATTATGATCAAATAGCATGTTTCTTTATTTTAGGCTTTGGTCCCAAGTTTGTATGTTTTGTGTAAACTCTTTTCAACTATGCTTGGACTTGTTTCATCATCAGTGGCAACCAAGATGATCAATTTGGCCTATTTAGGTTCATAGAGGAAGGTTTTCCTCTCTCTCTCTCTCTCTGTTTGCAACTAAAGGGGTTGATATCTTCTTTATGACTATGCTACTCGTAGTCTTGTCAAAGGCATTTCTCTCTTGGAGATCTCTCATGCTTAGCTCATTAATGGCCATTTTATAAATGACTCCTTTTTGACCCTTGTAGAAGAAAAGTAGGTGGTTGTAAATGCCATGGAATGTTGCCAATGTTTTTGTCTTGTAGTCATGCCTTAATGCAGTTAGTGCTAGGACTCAACATTTAATGGGCTAGTGTATTTATAATTTTTGTAGGGTGGGGGCTCTGGTGGGCCTCTTTTCCTTTCCTCTCCCTCTTCCTCCTCCTATTGTTGTTGGTGATTTGAATTAAGGATGAACAATCATATCTGTAGTTTTTTAAGGATATGGCGGGCCTTGTTGGGTCCCTCTTTTAGGTTTACGTTTAGTTTTAAGGTTTTTGCTTTTTTTTAATAATGATTGGGATGGTTTTTTGGTTTTGGGGATGCCTTTTCATCCTTAAGACAATCAAGGGATGTATGCACATCCCCTGGCTGTCTTGGGGATGGCAAGGTGTCCTCAAATGTCTTCCCAAAGCAAATATTCCTTGCTTTGTAGGGCTCTCCTAGGGACAGCTTGGGGGATGACACGGGATGTTTTGCCTCCATCTTGCCACCTCGAGACACCCTCACTCCCAGAGATGTGACATTTTTCTAGGGGACACCTTCCTAGGAACATCGGAGATGGCTCAATGCTATAGGTATTCTTTTGGCACCACTTTTGCTTTGTTAAATTTTCTTGGAAGAGAATTGCTGTAATAGAAGACCCCAATTTTTTTTTCTGATTTTCTAAATGCTGTTTGAAGGTTTTCTGAGTTTGTTTGTTTGGTGATTCTTATATGCTATTCATGAATAAAACATGCCAAAGATATAAAACAGATTGCAAAGATAACAACTAAGAAACTTGCAAGGAAATATAGATTTCTGCCCTTTCAATATTCCGATTTTAATAACAATTAAGTTCAGATTTACAAAGATAAATATCAGAACTGATAGAAGACTATCAGACCTGGTAAGAAGCATAAACAGCAGATATGTTGCTCCCTAAATGATACGAACAGAACCAAGGTTTTGACCCTTATCTCCTTGCTTTCCAACGTCAAGAATCACTGCAAATTGAACCTCAATAACAAGCAGAAGCAGCCTATACATCAGCAGGCTATAAACTGAAATTTTCACCCAACAAAGGGCGTCCCCTGTAGAAGGTTGACTTGGCCTTAAAAATCCAACCCAGCTCCAAAAAATGTAAAATAATACTTGCTGTGAGCGCCTTGAGGAGAGCTTTCATTGGAAACAATACCCATATTGAAACTCTAAACCATTTTGGAGTTATGAGCAAAACATCAGGTTCAGGTCCAAATACTAAAGTGCCCAGAAATGAATTAAAACACACCAAAACTCCTAGAAATCCACGCCAAACTGAAAGTATGCAATCTCAAGCCAAAACCCAAATTGAAACTCATCAAAAATGCTGAAATATCTTCATTTCTAAGACTGAAAACTACAATTTGAAGCTCCAATGTGATTTATGGATTAAACCACTCTTCCACCAGCTAGGGTAGGTCTTGCACTACCGAAACCAGTCCAAGATGTCAAGGGTTTTTGCCTTCAACACTCACTTTCAGACCTTCTGGTGAAAAACCAACATCTCTTTATGCAACCAAAATCATCCATAAGCAAATGAGAGCCAAAACTCTTATTTATTAAGTGAGGGAAGGATTAGGGCAGTTTGCATTTGAGTTTGAATATATTTCCCTCTCATTTCACTTTATGAAATGTCATGAAATTACCCCAAGAGGGGCGTCCAACTTTTTGCCTCCAAAATTCCACTTTTGATTTTTAACTAAGTTACCGATTTGTTTTTGGATTCGGGTACGGGTACGAGAATCCGGTACGGGATTCGGCCAAAAAAAATTTTTGGGGTTGGGTACAACTTGGGTACAGCAATACAAAAAACATATAAAAATCAGAAATATATACATATTTGCAGCAGTAATTAAGTTCAGAATACACCACCATATTAATAGTCTAATAACATAGCAAAAATACATCACCACTTTCATAGTCACTAAGTCAAATATTAAAATATAAGTGATTACTCGAATGTCATGATATAAAATTATAAATTAAAGTTCAAACATAAAATGTCAAACGTTTACAATCAGCCATTATTGATCATTGATCAATTTGAATCATATGGGTCATCATTATCAAACAAACTAGCATTATTAGATGCTACATTTTGCGTAGAACCACAAATAGCATTCGTGGCACTCGCACAAGCACTGCCACTAGCAGTAGCAATAGCACTGACACTACCACTCTCACGATCAGTAGTTGCTCCAGGCTCATACTCATCATCAATATCAAGTGCAGCTAAGTGACTTGTGGAAGCATCCAAGTCAAGCTGCTATGGCTCAATATCCCACCTCCTTGTGTCTCCTTCTTTGTAGGAACTTTGCTTGTGTGTAAGGAGGCGGAAGTTTGAATGCACATACACCAAGTCCTCTGCCTTTTTTGAATGCAGCCTATTGCGTTTTATTGAGTGGATGAAGGAGTATGTGCTCCAATTCCTCTCTGAAGAAGATGAACTAGCAACCTATTAATAGTCAAGACCAAATTAAATAGTTAAGAACTTAAGAGTTACAAAATTTAACTAAACAAAATTATTAATTAATATAAAATTATAAATTAAAATTAAAATTACAAAATATAAAACTTACTTGGGATAAGATTTTTATTGCAATTGGTTGGAGGTGCATGTATTCTTGCCCATGGAAGTACCACCAACTATGACCATCCACCCTGTACTTGTCTCGAAGAGCATCAAGATTCTGAGCAACACTACCGGAGCATGCAAAAGCCATGAACTTAGCTGTCACTCGATCACGTCGGTCACAATCAGTGAAGAGTCTCCGAATTGCTGCCTTGTACCCTTGAGCCACTTCAACATCCCTATATGGAGCAACTCTTGATGTAACCGAAAGAAGCTCAGGACTATAATATTTGGGACTCAATGCAAAAGCAAGAAGATGCAATGGAGTGGTCTTTTTGTGCCATCTATCAACCATGATTTCCTGTAGCTCTTTGAAGAACTTTTCATCAGGATCTTCCTCTTTTGCATTGATGATGGTTTTCATCTTCTCAATCATTGAGTTGATACCATCATATACTTCTCCCAAACAAGGTTTATCCATGTCTGTGTAATGGATCATGCTCAGTATAGGCTCAGTGAAACTGACCAGGTACTCAACACAATCCCACCAACAATCATCTAGTATCCTTTGCCTGATCCTATTTGCCCTTTCACTGCTATATTGCCTCCATATGGCCCAATTAGGGCTGATTACCATGGCACAGAGTGCCTCACGAACCTTTATAAGTCGTCTCAACACAATTGTGTTGGAGGCAAAACGGGTCTCTGCAACCTGTTTGGAAATCAAAATAAAAATTAAAATGTAATTTAAATTTACAAAATCAAAATTTAACATTAAAAGAAAACTAAAAATTTAAGAATATTGAGAATTAACTTACCTTCAACTATTCCAATTTTGAGAATTGTCTAAATATTCCTTGTGTCATATGGTGGTTGGTGACAAACATCTGGATGTCTTCGCCCTCAGCATACACCTGTTTGATCCACTCAATTTTGGATCCAATTTTTTGTAGCATTAGATTGAGGGAGTGACAGCACAAGGTGTCCAAAAAATGTGTGGATACTTCTCCTCAACCAATAACCCAACAGCCCTACAATTTTTGGCATTGTCGGTTACAACTTGCACAACATTTTGATGGCCCACTTCTTCAATAGCTTGGCAAAGGATGTTAGCAATAAATGGACCATCTTTCACCTGTCCCTCACAATCCACTGCTCTCAAAAACATTGCCCCTTTAGGGGACACGGCAATAACATTGATCAATGGGCGATTTTTTGCATCTTTCCATCCATCAGAAATGATGGTCACCCCTGTTTCAATCCATGAATCCCTTATGGGCTTCAAAGAGTCTACTACATGTTTCACCTCTTTCTCCAATAAGGTGCAACGCACCTTCTCAAAACCTGGGCCCTTATACCCCTTTGGAGCCTCATTAATAGATTTCACCATTTTTTGCCAATATGGTGAACGAACAACGTTGAATGCCAATCCATTGGCATAGACACATCTTGCTATGTCTTGATCAGCAATCTCTCTTGCCTCATTCTGAAATGAAACTTCCAATGGTCCCTTAGATCTTTTATTTGATGAGGGCACGGTTTGCTCTTGAGGGATGTTCATAAATGGATGGCTTTCTGTAGGTGGAATATAAGTAGGTGGTGTAGGGGGTTTCATGGATTGAGATCCTTTCCTCAAAGGATGGCTTTTTTTAAGACTAGCAGCTTTTTGATCTGCTTTTTCTTGCTTAGCAATATATTTCAACACTATGTCATCTACAAGGCCTTTGCCATCACCTTCTGGAGGTCCCGGACAAGGTTTGATGCCAATATCAGGGATACTACACAAGTGGGCTTTCACTCGACTGTATGAGCTCGTGTATTGAATTTTGCAATGACCACAAATCCAAATAAATACTCCACCACCTGGACATTTTTGAACCATTTCTACATATTTCCAAAGGGGAGAGGTTGCACTTATTTTGAAACGAGATTGGCTTGAGTTAGAAGCAGATGCCATTGTAATACCTAAGGGCCAAGGCACAACAGATTGACATAATTTTGGTATTGAAATTTGAAACTAAAAAACTTAAAAGAATGAGAACAATCAACAAAAGTAAAACAATAAAAAGTAAAACAAAACAAAATAGTTCATTTGTTAAACTTAAAAAAAAGTAAGAAAAACAAAAAACTTCAAAGAAACCTACCTCTTTTGAACAAATCTTGCTCTACAATCTTCTTGAATCTTGGTAAACACTTGCAAGTGCTTAGGAATAGCACAATAATCAACTTTGAACAACCAACAATCAGCCTTCAAGTCTATTCGAGCTTGTGCAAGCAAGAGAGCAAGTTCAGCAATGGAGGCAAAAAAACTCGTTTTTCATTCACAAATTGTTAAATGAGATTGTTTTTACCTATTTAGTGTGTTTGGAGGTCGAAATTAGGGTTGCAATGAATATTAAAATATTTAGAAGTCAACATCCGGTCAAAAAAATGATAAAAAAACACGTTTTTATGCGGACTGGGCGTTTTGACGTCAAAATACATCACGGATTCTCCTTGGATTCGTCGCGCCGTATCCTGGCCGAATCCGCAGTCAACCCACGAATCTGAAACGTATCCATAGTCGTATTTTCGAATCCTGGCTGAATTTTATATGAATCGAATCCGAATCCCGAATCCGAATCGTATCGTATCGTATCCGGGGTCTAGTATTGGCGAATCGGTAACTTAGATTTTTAATTTAGAATTGACTTTTAGTCCAAACTAGGCGTCCCACCTTATGAGGCATAACATTAGCCTTTAAAAATGATAAATAAACCTCTTTTCTAGGCATCCATTTGAAATACATGGCCCCTCTTTTAAAACAACGTTGTGCAACTAGGCCAAGGGGTCTGCTCATAAGGAAACTATTTGCACTTTTGTAGCCTTCTAAAATAACTTAAAGTTATCAGTTAGGCACCAAGGTACTTTTTAATTTCCCTTCTGACCCTCAACTTTAAATTATAAAGTAACTTTATTTTAATTCATTTTCGAAGAGGAAAACAAATATTTAAATATTCCAACCTTAGCAACCAAGAGCCTTAACTGAAATAATGCTACTGAGGAGTAGCCTGATCGGGTCCAGCTTCTAAATAGTTAAAAACATCAGAGACACAAGTTGGAAAGATAATTGACGTGCCAATGAGCCCACTATAGACAGAAAACCACTGAACTGGTCCCCTGCTAAAAATAGAAAGCCACGCCTGAAACATCGAAAAACCCCACAGTAAGGATTGGCACAAGGCTTTAAAGCTCATTGGGCAATTTCCACACATTTCCCAAATAGGAAACCCTACATAGTTCTGCTTGTCAGACCAATTACTAAGAATGGCACTTACTAAAAATAGTAAGTGTGTCAAAACCAAACTAATCCGAAAGAGGACATCGAAAATGGGGACATTACAATTGCATATGAAATGTTTCAATTTCTAGGTCTCCCTTTTGTCTTTCAAGCATCCTCTTTGCATCTTTGGAATTATGCTATCTAACATGTGGAAAAGATGATATGGATTCTAAGGCATAAACAAATTTTCTTGGAAGAGAATTGCATATGAAAAAATGTTTCAATTTCTGGGTCTCCCTTCTTTCAAGCATCCTCTTTGGATCTTTGGAATTATGTTATCTAACATGTGGAAAAAATGATATGGATTCTAAGGCATGGAGAATAAGATCTTTTGTTGGGTTACTAAGCATGTCTCTCTTGTTGGTAAATTTCAATTTTTTTCTGAAGTTCTTTCTACAACACATTTTTTTACTAGTCTTCTTGCTATGGGGTTTTTTAGAGCTAGTTGTGAAGGGGAAAAAGGGATATTAGTTATTTGCATAGAAGTTGTGTTGTTCCCCTAAATTGGTGGGTAATGGGTTTTATTGACATCCAGAAACAAGGTCCAGCTCTTTGAGCGAAGTGAATTCCTTGTGATATTGAAAAGGATGGGTTTTAAAAGGATCTTTGTTAGACATTGCATATCCTTTGGAAGCCCTTATGGCTGCAAGGTTTGGGAAGGACTTGGTCCCCACACCTTTCTCAATGCAATTGTGGCATTGGAGTTACCAGCACTTTTATGGGTGAGCATTTGGAGAGCCTAGGAATCCAACAATCCTTGGTATGTGGAAAGGGGATAAGTTTAATTCAATGATTTCTTTTGATAGACATTGCATATCCTTTGGGAGCCCTTATGGCTGCAAGGTTTGGGAAGGACTTGGTCCCCACACCTTTCTCAATGCAATTGTGGCATTGGAGTTACTAGCACTTTTATGGGTGAGCATTTGGAGAGCCTAGGAATCCAACAATCCTTGGTTTGTGGAAAGGGGATAAGTTTAATTCAATGATTTCTTTTGATACCCACTGTTTGTGGTGCTGACCATTATCAATTTTCATGGTGTTCCATTCACAGAGGTGCCTTGGGTTAATGTCCTATGCATCTTTAGGAAAGGGATTTACACCATTGCTGACCTTCTCAATTTGTGCACCAAAAATTGGTATTCATGTCTCACGCTAAAGGTCAAATTCAATCTTACTGGTGAGGAGTTTGAGCCCTTAAAAAAAATTCAAATGGTTGTTTTTGATGATTTGCTTTACAAGATGGGTTTGAAAGCCCGTCCACAATGGTGGTAGGATTTGTGATGCCATGTGGACACACACTTACCTCCTAGATAAACCCTCACTTGGTTATTAGTAGCTCTTCCTAGATTTGGTGCCTTGTGATTTTAACCACATTTAGATTACATAGATGTTCCTAAGTTGTAATTTGTGAAAAGTAAAACAAAGTTGCCTTGATTAACAAATAAACCAAACTGTGATATTTTGTGATTTAATTAAAACTTATCAAAATATTTTGCAGTGACTTCAAAATGAAATTGAATTCACGCTACTCCTAAACTATCTCAATATTAAAGAAAATGCAAAAGGAGAAGGAGGAGAAAAGAAAAGCGAGGAAAGTATATCCACGTTACCAATTGCTATCACCAAGCCTCATAAATCCTCAAACTGGCTATGACATTACCAGTCTTTGCAATCTTCTAAAATAAATCCTATCATAATTGGTGCAATCTGCTAAGGAAAGTAACATAAATATATACCAACTGTTATTTGACCACAATTGTGCATACAAGTAATGTTGGGATTCAATTTAAAACCAGATTTTGTAGAAGTGTGTAAAAAGCCTTTTATTGCACAAGCATTTTCAAAGGTTTACATAATGAAACTCATGTTGATCCAATGCGTACAGACTCACAGAATCATAATAACTGGATAGATAAAGAAAGTCTAGACTATTACAAGAGTTTTTAGATTTCTTCCCTTCCTTCCCTTCCTCCTACATACAAACTTGACCTTGGCTTTTATAATACACAACCCTTGTCTAGTTATGAAACAGACAAAACTGAATCCGTTTGGAAAACTGATTATGCAACAGACAAAGCTGAATCTGTTTGGAAAACTGATTCAGAATTCTGTTGTAAATGAATTTGTAACAACCTGTTTGTGCTTCCAGCAACCATTGGCTAAGTCTGGTTTTGTTTGTTTGTTACTTTGGTTATGTATTGAACTGCCTAACTTCACACGCCTGCTCTTAACTGACACAATGTCTTTTGTTTTTCCTTTATAACTTGTATGAGACTGACAAAAAAATTCAGAAAATAATGTTAATGCAGCGAGGAGACCACAAATATAATAAATCACTTTTTGTGTCTGATGTTTTTAGAAGAATAATTCTGGCGCTTAGTTTTGTCTGTCTAGCATTGATAAATGTCTGTTTGATTTTGCATTGATAACTACCTTAAGCTGACTTCAGGTGCTTTGTATTTCCTTCAAAACACATTACTACGATATTAAATTAAACAGTAGAACAAATTCAACAGAAAAGCTAGCTTTCACAGACGACAAACCAACTTAACGTCTTTTATAATCTGCAAAACACCATAACAAAGCAACCTTATTATAACAATCAGGCTGCCTTTAAGCCATGGACTTCCAGTGTGCCGTTCAGCCTTAGGAACTACTCAGTTCATTTGACGCTGTTTTGAAACAAGGACCTTTTCTTTCTTTATGCCAATGTTTCTTTATGTTTTCAGTGTTAAAATAAGCCTATTTTATGTCTCTTGTCCTTTTAAAAGAAAAAAATTTAAATCACGTTATAAAATCTGTGTTCTTAAAAGAATAAACCTGTCCATATTTATGTCAGTGGTTCTTTAAAAGATTAAGCTTGAGCTTTAGTTTTTCTTATGGTTTTAATTTATCGGACAGTCTTTTAAATTAATAAGCCCTATTGTTTTACTTTTATTTAAAACCGCGGCCTTTTAAATTGGATAAAGTCACTCTGAACCTGATTCACTTTTACCTGGTTGGCTTTGATTAACATGTCGCCCCTACAAAACTATAGTTTAAAAGTTATAATCAGTGTTCCACGGGGACGCGTCCCCCCCAAAAAAACCTGCGTTTCCTAGAGGGGGACGTCTCGGAGACTTGGGGACTTGGGGGGGACGTTCCCCTACTAGCCCACCACTAGCGCCACCATCCCACCACCAGTGTCGCTGTCTCCAAGACGCCACTAGGACTTCGAGGATGCTGGGGTGTCCTCAAGACATCTAGGGGACTCCTAGTTGTCTCCAAGATCTATAATTCTTATATTTATACAACTTTTTATAACTATTTTTTCAAGTACTATATGTATTTCAGCACCCTACCGCCCCCCCGCTGCTGTCCCCCTGCCGTCCCCCCGCCGCCCCCAAACTTAGACCCCTTGTCCCCGCATCCCCGAAACGCGTCCCCCCTGTCCCCCCGTCCCCGTCCCCGAAACCCTATGGAACACTGGTTATAATGCATTATAAAGTTTAAATAAATACTCAACATGTAGCTTTATGTTCTTTAGCAATTGCCATTTTGGGATTATATTGTTAAGCTTAAGCATCAAAATTGTTAGTCTGGCAACTGTGAGCCCACAAATGAATATTATTGATTATTATGATTTTTTGGATCTAACAATTAATCATTTTTTCTACTAAGATTAAAATCCCCTCATCGTTTTTAGATTACTTCCAAGCGCTATCTTTGGGTAAGGAGTAAAAGTGCATACAAAAACCAAAGCCTCCTCATGATTTTATTAAATTTAGTACTTAATATTAAATCTAATCATATTGATGAATCAATTTATATGTTAGGTTTTATATTGATGAATCAGATGCATGAGTGACATTAAAGACATAAATAATTAAAACCAGAAAGTCAGTTCAGGTTGACACAAAGATAATCAAGGTCACCTCAAATCAACAAGAACAAAAATGATGCAGGATGCAAAATATTCAAAGCCCAGGAGCCTCTAGATTCTTGTGACAACTAAGGTGTGATAATGGGACAACATTACATAACATACTTTTATAGCAGTTTGTAAACCAGTGGCATTTACATGTGCTTTTGATGCAATTTTGTAATCCGTAGACTTTGGCCTTTAGTCCTTTGTGGAGTTTCTTGTCTTGTACAACAAATGAGATTTTTGATAGCAGAGTGTGATTCTTTTCCACTTATTCTTTGGTCAGAACTTATACAAATATTTTTTTCTATTTTGAAAGCACAAGTTTTCAATATAAAAAAAATATACTGTTTTTGAGCCTCTAAAATCTAAGAATGATGTCTATCTCTCCAAGTTGATTAGCATACATAGTGGTTGAAAAAGGACAGTCCCTTATGCTCTATATAATGTTTGGGATTAACCATTGTCATGTTAGAGTTTGAAGGCAGATTACTATTAATTAAATGCAGATTTGAATAATAAAACAGAGGAATAAAACACAGAAATAATGGACAGCAAGAAGACAACACAATGATTTAACATGGTTCACCCAAAACCAGGCTACATCCACCAACAAAGGGTCCAATAAATATTAAACTTCCAATAAATAACTTTTACAAAACTTGCAGCAATGCTTTTCTCCACGTTTTACCACTGCTGTTTTTACACAGCCTTTGCTGCGTGTACCCGCAGCACTTCTTGTGTTTTTCCAGCCATTAAACTATGAATTTCCACCAAAGTTTTTCATGCCCAACCACCTTCAAAACTCAGAACCGAGTGTTTGTATACCCTCCCACGCATGTCCCATTAATTAGAAACAAAGCGTGGCCATTGGTTCTTACTCATGCACCCAATAACACTTTTCTTTTGGGCGGTTACATTTACTATTTTCGACCTTGTTATTAAATATTGTAATTGTTTATTTCCAACATTTAATAATTGTTTGTAACTGTTCTTTTAAATACAAGTGCAACATAAATATTTATTAAGTGCAACAAATTATTTAATAAAAATAATGGTGAAGATTTTAATGTCCGAGTCTGATTGGTCTCCATAACACAACAATCTCCCACTTGGAGACAGATCAGACTCCACTCCATAACATCTCCCACTTGGAGACTGATCATAATACCGCTGCCCCTGCAACTCCCACTTGAAATAAGCACCTTGGACCCTGCTATTCTGTTTTATTTAAATTCAACTATGAAGGCCAACCGAAGTTAAAGAGGAGCTCAACGTCTCCCTTGTCACCGCATTCGTAAACATATCCGTTGGATTTTCATCAGTATGAATCTTTTTTAGCCTTACTTGTCCATCCTCCAATATTGACTGAATAAAATGATATCTCAGCTGTATATGTTTGATTTTTGAGTGCAAGGTAGAATTCTTTGCAAGATGTATAGCACTCTAGCTATCCGTAAACAAGTAACTTTCAGCCTGTTGTTTGCCCAATTCTTCTATGGAAAATTGCAGCCATATGATCTCTTTACTTGCCTTTGTTGCAGCAACATATTTTGCCTCTGTAGCGGATAAAACAACCACCTTTTGCAATCGAAATATCCAATTCACTGCTTTCCCACCAATTGTAAATACATAACCTGCGGTACTTTGCCTGGTATCTATATCCCTGCCAAATTTGAGTCAACATAGTCCCTTAAATCAGTATTAGAGCCCCCAAAACATAAACATTTATTGGATGTACCTCTCAAATACCTGAGAATCCATTTTACCGCATTCCAATGGTTAACTCCGGGATTACTCATATACCTACTAACAACTCCTATGACATGTGCAATATTCAATCTCATGCCTACCATGGCGTACATTAAACTGCCTACAATTGAAACATATGGTACTATGGACATTTTGTCCTCCTCTTGTGTCTTTGGACACATTTTCTTAGTCAATTTAAAATAACTAGGCAAAGGTGTGCTAACAACTTTTGCATTCACCATATTAAATCTCTGCAACACCTTTTCAACATAATTAGCTTGAGATAAAAACAATTTTTTGTTTTTCTTATCTCTGGTAATCTTCATACCAAGGATTTGTTTTGCTGCCCCCAAATTTTTCATAGCAAATGAATTTGCTATTTGCTGTTTTAACTCCCTTGTTTGATCCATGTTAGACCCCGCTACAAGCATATTATTAACATATAAACATAAAATAATATAGCTATCATCATCTAACCTCTTAAAATAAATACAGTGGTCTGAATTAGACCTTTTGTAGCCTTTCTCAGCCATAAAACTATCAAATTTAATATACCATTGCTGAGGTGCTTACTTCAAGCCATATAAACTTTTCTTCAATCTGCACACCAATTTCTCCTTACCTTTGACTTCAAATCCTTATGGCTGTTCCATATGTATTTCCTCTTTCAAATTACCATAGAGAAAGACGGTTTTAACACCAAGTTGTTCTAAATGCAAATCTTTAGCAACCACAATACTTAAAATATTACGAATAGAAGTCATTTTAATAACTAGAGAAAATATTTCATCAAAATCAATGCCTTTTTTCTGTGCAAATCCTTTTACAACTAACCTGGTTTTAAATATTTTTTTACCTCCATCTTCCTCTATCAGCCTATAAACCCATTTGTTTTGCAAAGCCTTTTTACCTGCAAGCAACTTGCATAATTCTCAAGCCTGATTTTTCATCAAAGAATCCATTTATTTTTCCATTCCATGCTCCCACTGAACCTTGGCATCTACCTACATAGGTTCATCATAACATTCCAGTTCACCAACATCAGTTAATAAAATAGAATACAAAAAGAGAGAATTTTTTTTTGGAAATCTACTTATCTTTGAAAATCGTCTAACATTCATTGGAGTTTGTGGTATTTGTTGTTGTTGTTGTTGTGGAGCAAGAGGAACCACTAGAACATCGTTGTTCAGAGTATCATCTAGCACTACATAATCCTTTTTTTTCTTCTCATGCTACTGCAACTGATCTTTGTACAACACTTTCTCGTTGAATATGACATCCTTGCTTCTTACAATTTACTAATTTTCAAAATCCCAAAACCTATAACCAAATTCATCAATTCCATATCCAACAAATATACATTTTTTTGACTTAGCATCAAGCTTGGTTTTATTTTTCAGAATCTACATGTGCAAATGTTTCACAATCGAAGGTCTTGATAAAAGAATAACTCACCTTCTTACCTGTCCATGCTTTCTATGGAATACCATAGCGCAAAGGATTATATGGACCTCTATTAATTAAATAAACAATGGTATTAACAGCCTCTGCCCACATGTTTAAAGGCAGCCCAACATGCAATCTCATACTCCTTGAACGTTCCATTATTGTCCTATTCATGCGCTCAGCCACTCCATTTCTTGTGGAGTCCTTGGAATTGTTTTCTGCCTACGAATACCATTAAAGAAACAATACTATTCAAACTCTTTGCTACAATATTCACCACCATTATCAAATCTGAGATATTTTAATCTTTTACCCATCTCATTCTCAACCAAGCTTCTCCAATTTTTAAATGTTTCAAAAACATCGTATTTCTGCCCAAGGAAATAAATCCATACTTTCCTAGTTGCATCATCTATGAATGTAACATAATATTGAGAGCCATCGAGAGAAGATACTTGAGCTGGTCCCCATACATCCGTATGCACAAGCTCCAACTTCTCATCTTTCTTTTGCTTCCTATCCTTGAGAAAACTAACCCTCTTTTGTTTTCCATACACACAACTTTCATAGAAATCCATATTAACACATTTTAGACTTGGTAAAACTTTTTTTGAATGAAGCACTTTCATACCTTTTTTTCACTCATGTGCCCAAGTCTATTATGCCACAATGCTGTTTCACCTACAACAATTGTTTGATTTTCTGCCTATTGACCTGCAACAACTATTCCTGAAATTGTTATAGAACCCGTAGCAACTGCTATAGCTGTTTTTTCCAGGAACTTCCTTATTTGATTTTTATCTACAATAGCTAAAGTAGAAGGAACAGTATGGCCTGTATAAAAATATAAGGTGCCTACTTTCACACCTTTTGCTACCACTAAAGGATCTTTTGTAACCTTCCAATTTTTATCATTAAAAGTAACAACACAACCTTCATCACCTAACTGCCTTGTAGAAATTAAATTTCTACTTAACCTGGGAACATGCCTTACCTCTTGTAGTAGTCAATGATTCCCATTTTGCAACTTAATCTTGATTCTTCCCTTTCCAACAATCTGACTAGGGTTCGTTATGTCCCAAATAGACAGGCCCAAAATCCCCTTGGTCATAATCAAGAAAATAACTTCTATGGGGCCTAACATGAAATGAAGCCCCTGAATCTAACACCCATGAATCATGAGCATTATCAAGGGAAAGAATCAAAGCATCATCATCAGATTTATTACTTATCACATTTGTTTCTTTATTGCCTTCCTTTTTGTCTCCTTTATTCTTCTGAGACCAACAATCTTTCTTTACATGACTCGGCTTACCACAGTACCAACAATTCTTCTTCTCTTTGGATTGGGATCTCTTGTCCTTTGAATTTCCTTATGACTTCCCACGACCTCCAAAGTTCTTTCCTCTCTCCTTTGTTCTACCCCTGCTTTCTGCATTCAAAACATTGCCTGATGTGGATGTACCACCCAAACTTTTCCTACAAATTTTCTCACTCAAAATAACACCAACAACATCATCAAATTTTAGTGTATTCGAACCAGAAACATAATTATTGACCACCATTACCAAGCTATTCCAACTTTCAGGCAAAAAACACAAAATCAATTACATTTACATAAGTTAATTGATTGGTAACTATATTAAACTTATTTAAATGATCAACAACTGACCCACCTTCTACCATTTTCGTATTAAATAAACGCTTCATAAGAAATACCTTATTCCAAGCGGAAGGCTTTTCATATAACTTCGTCAAGGTCTGCATCAAATCTGCCGCTGTCTTTGCTGTTGAAATATTAAATGCCACCAATTGTGCCAAGCATAAACGAATACTACCAAGTGCCTTTTTGTCTAGAATATTCCAATTCTCATTAGACATTGCTGACGGTTTCTTGGCTTTCCATTCCAATGGCCACCATAAATCCTTCTAATAGAGATAGTCCTCCATTTGCATCTTCCATAACTGATAGTTCTGCCCATTAAATTTGTCTACCTTCAATTTACCGTCGTTTGTCATTACTCCCACTCAACTGTGAGATTCCCACTCTACTGTGAGACCTTCCTGCAGAGGATAACTAAACACTTTCCGTTTTGATACCACTTGTTAGAGTTTGAAAGCTGATTAATATTAATTAAATGTAGATTTGAACAATAAAACAGAGAAATAAAACACACAAAAATAATGGACAGCAAGAAGACAACACAAAGATTTAACGTGATACACTCAAAACCAGGCTACATCCACCAACAAAGGGTCCAATATATATTAAACTTCCAACAAATAATTTTTACAAAGCTTGCAACAACTATTGCAACTTGCAGCAATGTTTTTCTCCACGTTTTACCACTGTTTTTTTTACACAACCTTTGTTGCATGTACCCATGATACTTCCTTTGTTTTTCCAACCACTAAATAGTGAACTTCTGCTACGTTTTTCACGCCCAACCACCCTCAAAACTTAGAACCAAGTGTTTGTATACCCTCCCACGCATGTCCCATTAATTAGAAACAAAGTGTAACCATTGGTTTTTACTCATTCACCCAATAACACTTTTCTTTTGCGCAGTTACATTTACTGTTTTCAACCGTCTTATTAAATATTGCAACTGTTCATTTCCAGCATTTAATAACTGTTATTTTAAATACAAGTGCAACATAAATATTTATTAAGTGCAGCAAATTATTTAATAAAAATAATGGCGAAGATTTTCATGTTTGAGTCTAATTGGTCTCCATAACACATGTCAAGTATTATTTCTCCATTGGCATCATTAGTTAAATCTAAAAATTTATGATTGCATAAGAAAAATATTTGAGTTGTGTTAATTGTTAACTACCTATTAATTTTTTATTTTTTTTCAAATTGTTGATTTCAAGAGTCTAGGGTTTGATCAGTTTTGCTAGTGCATGTAGAGATATTGTAGCAACTTCATCCTCTTAATCCAGATCTCTGGTGATTAATTTTTTAGTTGTGGTCCTGTTGTGCCCTTTTTCACACATCGCCCCATCACTGATGGGGACCCCCAGTTGCCTGTTAGTTTTTAGGGTTTTGTCTCCTTGCAACGGTTACGTGGGATCACTTTTCTAAGAATTTCAAGTCAGTTTGCCGAGAGTTACCCGAGCCAAGTCAGTAATTCATGCTTGAATCAGTGCGTAGACGTCATGGAAGTGCTCAAAAGGCCCAGGAAACGAAGATCGCCTGTGAATTCGGCCAATTCTGACACTTCCTACTTTTTAGGAAATCTTGTTTTTTCGATTTTTCATTTTTGGCATTTTCGGACCAAACAACGTTCCCTATTTTTTAGGGTTTGCTTTTTCTATTTTTAGAAAGTTTCTATTTTTAGAAAGTTTCTATTTTTGGAAAGTTTCTATATTTAGAAAGGTCCCGAGTTCTAAAAACGCACTCAGAAGTTCCAAAAACTTGATAGAACTCTCAGAAAATCAAAAAGAAAATTTGGAAAATTATTGAAAAATCTGGAAAAAACAGTCAGAAAAGCATGGAAAATCAGACCAAAAACATTCAAATTCTGGAAAATCAGGTCCAAAACCAGTCAGATCTGAGGTTGAAATCACCAAAAATTAGCTCTTAAAAGATGAAGTTTGTGAAAAAATTTGTTCAAGTCTGAAATTTGCCATGAAGGAAGGATGAAGAAATGTCAAGAAGCTGGTGAAGTCCGCCCAGCAGCAAAGAGGGAAGTCCTAAGACCCTCCAAGGTCCGCCCAAACTCATCCTAATCAGTTCCAAAGTCCGCCCTTGACATCCTAGGATCCTTTGAAGTCCGCCATGCAGCAGGGAGGCATATCCTAGCATCATCTAAAGTCCGCCTTGCATGTCCAAGCATCATCTAAAGTCCGCCATATGCTTGAAGGCCTGTCCAAAGTCCTTTGAAGTCCGCCCATGCATGTCCAAGGAGCCATAAAGTCCGCCCAGCACAAGAAGGGATGATACCAAAGTCTTTTGAAGCCCGCCTTGCACATCCTTGACTCCTCTAAAGTCTGCCCTTGAAAGGTGGGACTTGGCTAAAGACTATCCAAAGTCCACCTAGGCATGAAAAAGAAGGAAAAATCAAAATTTTTACTAAGTATAGAGGCTAAATGATAAAAATAAATAAAAATTGAGATTTTGGGCTAAGAATCATGACACTTTCAAGAGATTAAGTGCCAAGTTTGGAAAGACAAGTGCTAAAGAAGATTGGGATATGGCAAGAAATAAAACGAAGTGTGCCTAACACAAAGGTGGAAAAGAAATTAAATTTGCCTAAGTATGGATATCTAGAGAAAATGTTGAGAAATTGACAACTTCGGCCGAAGAAAAATGCACAAGGCAAGGAGAAAGGAAGGATCGCCCTTGGCCAAGAGGAAGGAGAATTTGTCAAGCGTCAAAGAAATTCGACCGATGAAGACACCCAGATGAGGATTTTGCCTAGAAAAATTATACTGAGCAAGAGAAAATTTGACTTTGGCAGAACAAAATAGGCTCGGTGCTATTAAAATTTCACCTCGGCAAAGAAAAATAAGGATCTGGCAATGAAATTTTCGACGGAATGGCTTGAATTTTGGTTTGGCTAGACGAAATTGAGGATAAAATTGGAAAATGCACTCTTAGCCAAAAAAAAACGAAGAGAAAATCGAAATAGCCATGGATCCAAAACGAACGGGTTGGAATAAATTAAAATATTTTTAATATTTTAATAATTTATTTTCAATTGCTTGGAAATTTAAAAATGCCTTGAAAAAAAAATCAAATTTGCCAGACGAGAATTGGAAGAAAATAAAGTACGCCAGGCAGAGATGAAATCCGACAAGAAAAATTAAATTCGCCATGAATTTAATTAAATATTTAATGTTTTCTTTTAAAAATTCGAAAAATCAAAGATAAACATTAAGTGAAAAAAATCGAATTTTTGAAGATCAGTGAGATTTGCCCGGATAAGCTCGAGACTGATTCTTGTCGAAAAATAAAAGGGAACTTGCCTGTTTGGATAAATGAAAACAAATCGAGATCGAGAAAGAATATGGCAGTTGCTAAAACGAATTCAATCCTTCAGCATTATAATGAGTTTCAACAACTCATTTTTTTCACACACAGCTAAAGAGAAATTTAACCTTTCTCGAAATTATCAGGCAATTGGTTGATCAATAGGCAAAGTCGAATTTTCCAGAGGGTGAGATAGTGTTATGTTGAAGAATTTTCGCAGGAAAAAAGAAGAGATTTATTAAAAGCTGAAATTCTTCTTGAAGAGGGGCGCACTTCTTCTTCTAAAAATCAGATTTTTAAATCTGATTTGCATCCAATACTTTTTCATTGAGGTTTGATGTTCCGTCAAGTTGATTTGCTATCTCTTTTCTGTTCTTTCATCTCAACGAAGTTCTGGCGAAATTTTCAACTTCATCCAATTTACTTTCAGCTTGCTTTTTCGCAACAATTTAATTATTTAACCAGCTGAAAGTAAATTTTCGAATCCAAGGTGTGGGATTTAATTGTTTGCAAAAGTCTTTGTATTAATGTTAATTTTATGACTGCAGGTTGACGACCACGGCAGGCGAACCATCAAAGAAGCTGAAAATGAAGTTTGCCAGTAAGGGAGCTCAGCGAGAGACCAAAGTCATTTCAAAATGGAAGAATGTCATGGACACTGATCTCGGACACGTGGACTTTGATGAGTTCAAGAAAAGAGTGTATGGGCAGAAGGGACTTCCCACACCAATAGCCAGACGGATAGTCAGAAACGGGATATTTCAAGCAGCTGGATTCCCACCGGCGATGGATTGTGCAGAATTGATGGTGGAGTGTGCTCTCCACTATGACGCTCAGAAGAGACAGATCGTCGCACCTGATGGACGAGTCTTAGCACACTTGGGCGAAGTGGCAATCCAGGAAACCTTCGGCATCCCGGAACATTCACGAACGGTCTATAAGACCAAGAGGCCAAAAGATTATATGACAGTCAACTAGATTTGTGCGCCACAACAGTCAATAAAGTATGGATGGACAAGCCTAAGCCTTCAATCAAGAAGTTGCCCAAGAGACCTCGCCGAACAGACTTCAAGGAAGATTTTGGAGATATCGTGCTGATGCTGAATAGGATAGCTGGTAACCCTCAAGGCGCCTTTTTCGAGAGCTGGATGTACTATTTCATAGACGAGATCACTTCTGGCGTCAAAATGTTCAATTGGTCACGAATGATAAGTGACAACCTCCATGAGCAGTTGATCAACCTCGAAGAGACTAAGTCTTTTCATATGAGTTCGTATGTTGTATACCTGTTGGCCAGATCATACAAGTATCCAGGATTGATTTGCAAGGGCAAAATTGGCAACGGGGAGAACGAACTTAGGCCTTACGACTGTTATCCACAGCTCCAATTGAAGGAGAAGACTCACTTCAGGAGGGTGCATGATGCCTTCCTAATGCACATTACCAGAAAGCTTCAAGGAGGAGTGCATCAGAGGCTGAGCCACGAGGCGAAAAGTCTTATCAGCAAGTACGGATCTTGTGTAATGTCCCCATTTTTGCCATACGCTCTTGTTTGACTGATAGCCTATTTTTGGAAATCCGTAGGTTGATCAAAAGTGAAATTAGGGTTTCCTTGCTTGGAGGTTTGTGGCATTTCTAGGTATTTACTATTTTTAGTAAATACTAATTTTGGCAGTGGTTCAGTGGTCAGCTTTCATTAAGTCTTGCTTCCATTTCGGTTAATAGCTACATTGGTTTTGAGGTAAACTTACTATTTTGGCAGTGGCTATTTTTAGTAAGTCTAATTTTGGCAGTGGCATCATCAGCAGTTCAACTCAGGTCATCTTGTTATCCATCAGTCTCAATTTGGCTTTGGGTTTGGTTTTCTCCTTGGACTGAGTTTGAGACTTAGTCAATTTTCATG